>LAPY01000364.1:99006-109556 GCA_000970635.1 Eragrostis tef | reverse complement strand
GAGGAGGTAGGCCGCGGCGGCCTTGCTGAGCGCGGTGGTGCAGGCGGTGCAGTCGGGGACGGCGGAGAGGTCGCGGTCGCAGCTGGTGTTCATGTCGGCGCGGGCTGCGGGCGGGACGAGCGCGTCGAAGTCGGCGAGCGTGGAGACGTTGCCGCATCCGGGCGCCGCGAGGAGGGCGTCGAGCCCGTCGGAGAGGCCCCCGCAGGAGGAGGCGGGGAGCGGGAAGGGGAGCGCGGCGCGGAGCGGCGCCAGGCAGGAGGAGGCGTTGGATGGGAGGACGAAGGAGCCCGTGGCGGCGAGGTGGAGGGAGAGGAGGAAGGCGACGGACTGCGTGGCGAGCGCGCAGCGGGAGGCGTCGTCGGAAGGGAGCGGCGGCGCGAGGAAGGGGCGCAGCGCGGTGAGGTTGAGCGCGCATTGTTGCGGCGGCGGCGGCGAGGCGGCTGGGGCGGGCTGGGAGAGGAGCGGAATGGGGAGGAGGAGGAGGAGCAGCAGGAAGAGCGGCAGCGCGGGGAGGAGATGGGGGGCGGACATGGGAGGCGAAGGGTTGGTGGGGGTGGGTGGAGAATGAGGGGGGAGGAGGAGCGGCGGCCTGCCGGCGGCAGCAGGCGGGGATGGAGGAGAAGAGTGGAGCATGTGGGGCCATGGTGTGCTGGATAAGCTGCGCAGCCACGCGACTGGCCCCTCTGGATGCTCTGGAAGGAGACCTTTTTTGACCGGGCTGAAATTCAATTGGTACAAAACATGAATCCATTTTTCAGGTTCCTAAAAATTATTGAGCTAAAAAAAGTTCCTAAAAATTACAATCATAATAAATTGTTTTAAAACAATTCCATCGCGACATACTTCCATTTCATAGCCACACTTCTTATAAAGCCGGCGTTATGTGAGAATAATTTTGCAGGCAAAAAGGAGGTTACCAATCGCAACAACTCAAAAAAAAATATTTGGAAATATATAACGAAATACTAGTACTCACTTGTTCTTATAATAAAATAAGGAATCATGAAAAAAAGATTAGGCACTAATAATAGTGCCACCGTGGTTCTTGAAGGATAGAAGCGGCGGTTATCATTTTCAAGATGAATCAGGAAAATAAACTAGTGTAAGTAGGGACAAGGGAGCCTTGCAAGAGAAGCTGAGTTTGATGCAGATTTACGTGTACTGTACTAATTATTCTTACAAGTGGGTTGCTTAAACTTGTATAAGCTAGTGGTACGATTTTTTTAACAGCAACATGCATGTGCCCAAAGACCACAGCCAACTGCCCAACACCAGATCCATGTCTCCTTTGAAATGTGGTCGAGCAATCAAAAGCAGTGAATAAATTAACAAATGACTGTGGTAAGCTTCTTGCTTATGGTTTGAATTTTTTTTAAAAAAAAATGTTGTCGAAGCATGTGTATAAAGGCCAAAATACTTTGCTAGAGTCTGCAAGTTAAGGACAGAATTGGTAACCACGTGTATCACATAATCCAGCAATTGTTTCTCAGTGCATCCTTTTTTAATTACAATTTTCAGTCACTCTGGCCGTTATTAACTCAAGGATGTGTCGGGGCATCACATTGCACAAATACTAAACTATCTGAAAATTTCTTATGGGCCCAAGAGGGTCTCAGTTCGAGCAAGGGCTTGCTCGGTTGGTAGAAAGTGTCTGAAACACCATACTCGCCTGGGCTTGAACATTCTTTCAAGGACAAATACAAATTAAGCTTCAAAAATGTACCTAACCATTGACGGATCCAAGTTGTCCTCTTGCGGAATTTATGGCTGTCCAAAGGAATTTTCTGTCCATTTTCTATTCCTCTGCCAGCCAGATTTGATTGTCTCTGCCAGTTTTTTGATAAAATTGTCTCTGCCAGTTTCTGTTTGGTTCATCGCGTTTCCCTCTCGTGCTCATTGCTCACACGCCCGGAATCACATCATGCCATTCCCTGGACATGATCTCGAGGTTGGGGCTCAGTAACGAACCTGGAAGAAAAAGATTGGTGAGTTCATGTCTCCAAGATAGGTGTTTTCGTATGACTTGCTGGTGTCATCTACCTGGTGACTTTCCCTCGTGCTCTGAATCCCACTGGTGACCGCAGATTAATTGTAGTGAGATGTACTAATCCCGTGACTTAAGAGGTATACTTCTATCATCATCATGAGACACTTCCTATGGAAAGATATTTCTTTCAGTTCAGGCTCATGTTCTAACATCTTACTCCCTCCGTTCTTAAATTATTGTCGTCGTTGACTTTTTGAGTTACATTTGACCATTCATCTTAGTCAAAATATTTTAAAAATTATCATATATTTTTTATAATTTGATTTATCACTAAAGAAAGTTGAAGCATAGCTTTAATTTTGTAAATTTAAGTCAACGGCGACATCAATTTAAAAACGAAGAGAGTATACCTAACAGATGGTTCAATCCAAAAGATTCGAGTATATCGTTTTGTGGACCTTGTAAATCCTCTACAAAATGTGGGGAAATTTCTAAAACCTGGTCATGTGGTTTCCAAGTATACATTGCCTTCCCACCCTTTTTATGTATTTTCTTCTACACGCACTCCCTCTGGTTAAAATATATAATGTCAGGACAACTTTGCTTAATATCGTATATTTAAAATTGGAGGGAGTAATTTATGAACGTACACTCACTGTTCAAGTAGTAATCAGCTATCCTTTTTTTGCGAAAAAATAATCAGGTATCTAATTGCATCCTTTACAATCTTGTGCTTCATTACTTGATTTTTTATGAAAAAAGGTGTATTTCTACATGTCAGATTAACTATTTAATAGCCTACTTGCATTAAAAAAAACTATTTAATAGCAGTGAAAGGTGTTAGTACAGTAGAGAACCGAGGCACATTACGCAGTCACACTTTAGAGTCGGCAGTCGCATCTTTCACCCACCAGACAGACTTCCCTTTCAGTGCAAAGTCTCAAGCAGCGCAGTTACCTGGTAGCAACGAGATGTTGATGGAATCCTTTTGACCAAACAAAAGACGCACCCGTGAAACTCCGTGATTCGCATGAAGCCAAAAAAAAAAAAAACGGGAAAAGGGGAAATGAAGAAGCCATAATAAGTCTCCTTTCATCACCATCAATTTGTCCCTTTCAGAGTTCTCCCGTTTCTTCGCATCACGAGTTAGCGTCATACACAAGAGGGGCTCGACTAGTGACCGAAATTCAGTCAATTCTGAGGTTTTGTAAGTGTAGTGCGGGCACATCAGGTCGGGGGCTTTTAAATGCTCTACTATGCAAATCCGGGCTTCAAAACTCAAACCTAGAAACATGGCCGGAGCCTAAGCAATCCGATTAATATGTTTCAATTTCTTTGGTTTAAAAATACAATCCAAAATAACTTCAAAAAAAATATAAAACACACCCAGTAACCCAATCTCTCTCTTTGGTTTCCGTTTTCAACAGTGGTTTTCAATGCAGAATATGTTAGTTACATGAAGCGTCCAAGCGCCAGTGTGCCCGAGCTTTAAAAAGTACAAAAAAAATAGGCTTGAGCAGGCTGCCAAAAATTTTAAACTAGCAAATTTCTTTTATCAAATTGATAGCCAACTTCTTTTTTTCGAAAGATCAAATTGATAGCCACCTTCACCAAACAGAAAAGAAGGCCAAGGATCTAACAAAAAAACTGACAATAGAAAACTAAGGGCAAACGGCAGCAAAAGTTAGCAACAAAATTGTTGGAGCATAGTATTTTTAGAGTTTTAGACAAATATTGTAGTGTTACAAAATACTTTTGTTTTAGAGAAGTACAAGGTGTTTGGATAGAACAAAACTTGCACTTGCAGTCTTTTTAGAATTTTACAAACTTCACCCAAAACACCTTTTTTTTTTCTTTCTAAACCTAGTTTTGCTTTGACAATGGCGTGGTTACATAATACCTTGAATTTTAAAAACTACACTACCCAAACAGGGCCTAGCCCTGTTGACATCCAATAAATTAAAAGTTTTATCCTTCATTTAAAAAATACATTTTCAAATCGTTGGATAGCAACCAATTTCTTTTCAGAATTGTTCCCCTTTTCTTCTATCGTGCCGTGAAAAACCAACCTATTTGCAAGGCTCCCAACTTCTCAAGCTTGGAACGAAGGGAACGATCAACCAAAGAAAAGGTTGTACCATCCATTACATGCCCACCCTCATTCAAGCCCAAACACTACCTAAATGGCTTAAAGCTCATCTGGGGTCAAATATAAGCATTTGACATTCCACTCTACACAAGTCTCAACTGATTTCACTGCTCCCCTGAACAAAAGACTGCCCTATGCTCAAATGCCCAAACAAGGAACATAATCAGATTTTTACATAGCTTTATTATTTGAGAAATCAGAGAAAACTATTGACTGAAATTCTTGACCTTGAACTTCCATTCTCCCTTCACTGCATCAAAGGAGATGAACTCTGCATCGTGCTCCTTTGTCCACTGCACAAGACCCTCTGTGTACCGGTCCACTGCTGGCCCCATGGTAAACTGCTGACCAGTCTTCTGATCGAAACATTTCACATTCAGAAGAGTGACCTCGGCAGGCTTGTTGAGTTCCTGCCCAACAGGTGGTGCGTTGCTCTCATCTCTATATACAAGGATCTCACGGTCGTTGAACTCCAGGATGGATGTGATGTCAAGCTTACGAACGTCAGTTTCACCATAGAATTTCACACTGCCATAACCGTGCCTACCCACAGTGAAGTCCTGAACACGAGAGCAATACCCAGGCTCATCACTCTCTCTCATGGCCAGCTCCACTATTGATGGCATGGTGTAATAATCGGAATTGTGCCGAGGTAGCAAGCTCCCCAGGATCACTTCACATGCTGGTGCAGTTACTGATTTCTGGGCCAAACGAATATCACTACTGCTCTGTGGACAAGCAGCAGTGTAGCGAACTTTGCTGCAATCTGCAATTACAAGAAAGCAATCAATTCTGCAATAAATGTTTTCGCATTTGGAAATTATCAAAAAACGCTCATATGTTTATGACAGCTCCGTCTGACTGGTGTACAACAGCGAAAACAGTGCAGCATTGGGCCCATGATTACAGTACACAAGCCACACTAGCCGGACAGTGGTCGTATTGCTTACAAAATGTGTCTTATGTATCTTACAAAAGGAATACCATGTCAAATCTATCATCTTAAGTCCTAAACAGAGTTAAACTTGCTGTTTTCATATTAGGGAAACTATAGAGTAATAATGATTCACGTGACTCGCATTTTGGTATTATATTATGATGCAGCCCTTTCTCTTCCTCAAGTATATCGATGTGTAGTACGGTCAGTTCACTCAAATCCACTGAATTCATG
The DNA here is from genome assembly GCA_000970635.1 of Eragrostis tef. Taxonomy (NCBI): domain Eukaryota; kingdom Viridiplantae; phylum Streptophyta; class Magnoliopsida; order Poales; family Poaceae; genus Eragrostis; species Eragrostis tef. The sequence goes on along the minus strand of LAPY01000364.1, from coordinate 104,249 downwards.
TGATTTCACCCACCGGGTTGTTTTGGTTACAAAAAGAGTGAATATGAATCTATCTATTTCACATGTAGTGCATATTTGTTCAGTCATACGACCTGATGACTCATATTCAACCTGTAGTGCACGCCTTCTATTCTATGTGTTCAGGGCAGGTGGCGTGAACATTGAGAAGAGTATCAGTTGACTCCTTAACCTTGATAAGGTGACAAAACCGCACGAAACAGAAATAAATCTACTTCGTTTGGAGCATGAAACAAACTCCGCGTAATCTGCTCCCCTTACACAAAAAGTGATCCAGTAGGAAGAAATTCCACAATCACTTAAATTCAGAACAGCATTCAAACTAAAATTCAGAATCAGGACGTCTTTTCAAGATAGCATAATGAGTCATATTAGCCTTAGAACATTACCACTTTCGTCATTTAGAAAAGATCCAGCTGTTGATCTACACTGCTTCCCTCTTTGACTCTGAGGAGGACGCTCAATTGATTGGATAATTAGCTCCTCATTCTCTCCTGGATAGAGTGATAGAGAAATGGGTGTTTCTGAAGCTGTAGCAACACGATCAGAATGAACCTGTGAAAAAGGATGAGTATTTTATTCAAAACAACCATATACAGAAGAAAGTGAGCATACAACAAATCAGAGATAGTGTCCCATTTTATCATACTACATAATTTTGCACTGAGATTTAGCATGCATGCCTGTGAAGAAAACCGAATCTTTACTAAGCTGATGTCGGCTGGGAGAAGCAGCTCTATAGCATTATTGGGATAATCCACATTTATCTGCAAGAATAAAATCTATCAGATACAAAAGGAGCACCGCAGGAAAAAACTCATTCATGTATAGTTGATACTTACATTAGTACAATGAGCATCTGGAGAAAGAGATGGTTCTGAATGAGCAGCTGAAGAGCTGGTTCCTGATTGAGTAGATGTTGTGGAAACCTTTTGACTAAATCTATTAGGCTGCTATTAAAAGGGAACAACAAATATGAATCTCTCTTTATGATGAATAATGATACCATCACAAAAGAATAATCTGACTGTTTAGTGACACTTACAGTGGAAGTTGCTTCTGCTGGTGTTGCATATGTTACTGCTGAGTTGCTGAATACATTTTCCTGACATGCGGTAGGTGGAGAAGTGGAGATTGCAGAAGTGGGCCAGAATGTTGCTTTAGTCATCTGTAAACCAACAAAACAAAAGAATAAATGCTTAGAAATCAAAGAATTCTAAATTTTCAGTTCATGAATTCATTATTTTAGGGCCACTTACAGTAGATGATGTAGTTGCAGAAACTGTATGTGTTTCCGTGCCCAACAAAGATCCTCCATGTGCAGTACAAGGTATGGCAAGTGAGCTAGGACTATAGCTGAATGAACTTTTTTGAAATTCGGTGTGTGGTTGGTTAGAGGTGATAGGAACGAAAGATGGAGTTTGGACTCCCATGGATCTGATGGGAAACGAAAAGGACTGGCTGGAAGTGGAAGCACAGGGACTCTGTTTTGAAGATTGTAAATGTCCAGATGAAATTGGTGACTGAAGTTGCGCAGAAGGCAACCAAAATGGGTTGGGACTACAGTTGGGACCTTGTGTTGAAGGTAATACTGTAGATGGCTGTTCCATAGATGGTGGTGAGGACACAGGAACCATGGGAGCTGGATTAAACAGGCTATTATGTAGGCTGACACCTCCTGGCAAGCATGCAAAATATAATAGTGCAAAAGAAAAATGAAAAGTAACAAAAGGACATATGCACAACTGAAGAATACCGTATTCAATGAATTAATATAAATGCATTGACAAGTAACACCATCCACCCTAAGAAACAAGCAGTTCAATCAGCCCACCTATTTAGAGACGACATATAATAAACAGCAATTTATTGATGCAAAGATTCGTCAGAATTCAGACTAAATAGATGCATACTTAAGAGTCCACTGCAATCATAGCGTTTAACATGGATAACATGTCAATCATCTTTATAGATTATTTACCTATGTCTCCAGTCATAACTCAACATACGGGCTAGTAAGGCCCATAAATGATTGAAATGATTGGTAGACCAATAAACGTCCAGAGAAATAAATGAAGTAGCATGATCCTTGATATCATGGTTATACGATGTTGCTCCCATATCCAAGATTTTACCCCTTTTTTGTCAGGGTGAAGATATAATTCCTGCCTTTTTTTGTGCTATATATTGACCAGGATCAAAGGTATGAAGAAAAAGTCTAAATTTCAGAGATTGCCTCAGCTACTTACCTTTGTCCCGTATCTGGTAGTCTTCATACACACCTTAGGGATCATTATTTGTATTGTATGCAACACAGAGGATTAGGAATAGAATAGCACGTTTGGGTTGCAGTTCCGAAGGACATTTTGTTATTCAATATATTTTCCTAGGAACTCAGAAACATGGTGCATTGATATGACCAAATTACAAAGGTAAATATGGAGTAAAAGTATTTGTCAAGAACTAAGGAAATTATTGTAGTTGTAATCCGTATACTTTCCACCGTTGCTCATTCGACAATGGGCGCATTGTTAGCAAAACATCAGGAGGCATTCTCGAGAATTGGGGCATAATAAAATCATAGAACCAAGCAAATAAAAAGAACGGAAGACCATGCACAAACACAATGAGACAGGAAGGCTGTATGCGGATCGAATCTCGCATAATTGCACTCGCATCTAGTAAACTGACGTGGTACTGAAAGAAAAGGACTAAAAAACTGATTTCCCAGAAACAAATATCTGACAATGAAATCGTGAGAATAGGGAACTAGTTTAAAGAAATGTTGCTTACGGCCCCATGGAGCGAGGCCCGTGGGTGGCCCAGAGCCTGCACCAGGACAAGATGGAGAGGACCCAGAAGTTTGGGCAGACCAAGCTCCAAACATATCTGTAAGAAACAAGATCAAATAAAATCAGAATATATTCACCGATGCCTAACAACAAGGTGCGTCAGTTGTACAAAATATGATTAGTAGAGCGAAAACGAATACTTATTGGTTAGTAGAATGAAAACGAATACATCGCAGAGAACATCAGAAAAGTGAAGCTGATTAACAGCACGATATCACTCCAGATACGTATATGACCATGAACCCCGTCACACACACCAAAAAAATAATAATTACCGCCGCAAATCGAGCAACACTATCTACTGCTGGTGTTTAGAAGTAATCCAGAAGCATGCGTCGTCATCACCAGAACGGGCATTAACTTGGGGAAAAGTTAGAGACATCAATGAGTTTACAAACTATGCTAGCATCTCGAACTAGCAATCGCGAAGGATTTCAGTAGAACTCGAGGAATCCAACGATCTGTCACGTCACCCGGTTCGATCTGCTTGGATACAAGCACACGCCTGGCCGCACGGAGCCGAAACCCACCAAATGCCGCCGCACTTCGCAACAAGCGCAATCGATTGAAGAAGGATGGAAGAGGGAGGTCGAAGCAAGGTGCTAACCGTGCGGCGGCGTCGAGTAGAGTCGATCGTGGAGGTCGAGGCGGCGGACGGCCGGCCGGAAGAAGTAGCTGCACTCCCGCTCCCACGTCTCCGGCGGCCTCGGGCTCTTTCTGTCGCCTCTGGGGTGGTGGGGCGGCCGCCGGGGAAGAGGAGAACAAGGCCGACTTTGCGTGGGTCCCGCACTTGGCTTACATGCAAAGCTGGAGTACCAGGTTTTTGGGGCAGGGGAAAATAAAATATGACCGATCAATGCACAAGGGGAGCGTCGTTGCTACGCCACCACAGCGGAGGACACTCCGCAGTGTGAACACGGAAGTTGGAACACAGGAGCATATACAAGAAATGTAGATGTGTGGTCCCACTTCACAAGAGTCTTTAATAAGGTCAATCTACATATAAGTAATTTTTTTAGATCATAGAGAATGGGAATGTCAATTCCTTAATTTAGTTGAAGTATAAATTGGATTGTTAACTGTATAATGCTGACATTATTTATAACTGTGAGTAAAAGTGACTGAATCGAACAAAAATGTACTTTTTAAGATTGGGAAGAAAAGGGAATTGAAAAGTGTAATAGCATATGTGCATTATTACTATTTTACTACACAATTTGTTCCAATTTTGAAGTCAAACTTTCTTATTTACATTTGTGATATCGTGTAGATACACTGTTTGACAGAGCTCTAGTAAAAAAAAAATGGATCTGCACTTGTCTATCCCTAGAAATTCACGAATTTGGAGCTGTGCGTGTGTTAAAGATTTTTGATTGAGTCCTTTTTATTATCATTCTTTGATTGAGTCCTCTTTTTATTATTATTATTATTTTAGGATAACACTAAGTCTAAAATATTATTTCAACTGTAAAGTTGAACCAAAACATAGTTTTTGGAGCTAAAGAAGTACTAAGAACGGCCTAAATAATAAAGAAAATCCTTATATTACACTAGAACTGATAATCATCACTCATTGAAATAAAAAGATGGAGAAATTTGTTACAACACACTATAAAGATGTGGTTTTAGTTGTGGCACACTCTAACTTTCGAATTTAGCTGTGGCACACTAAAAAAGTGTGGTTTCATAGCTGTAGCACACTAAATCGAGGGAAAATGATTTTTTCATCTTTTTTATCTCATTGCACATAATACATTATAACTTCAAATTGTGCACATTGATACATTTTGACATTCCCTATCCATGTGTTTTTTCACAGATCTTTTCATGATTATTTAAATAACATTTCATTGCGAATAATTTTTTGTTTTGTAAAACAAACTATGCGAGCAATTAGAGAAACATCTGAAAAAAATCACATTGATAGAGAATGCGTCAATGTATCACTGTGCAAATTTTCAAACTGTAATGTATTTTGTGAAATGAGATATGAAAGTTGAAAAAATCACTTTATCCTTGTTTAGTGTGCTACAACTATAAAACCACACTTTTTTCGTGTGCGACAGCTAAATTCGAGAGTTAGAGTGTGCTACGGCTAAAGCCACATCTTTGTAGTGTGCTGTAGCAAATTTGCCCTAAAAAATATACTTCCTTTATATGTCGTTCATTTCAATTTTGTCATTGTTGACGGTGTAAAAGCCGAAAATAAACCGTCAAGTTATCGGTAAATAAAAGGGTAAATCACCAACGCTCGGCATCAATCTGTTTTACTAATGCAATTCCACGAGTTTTGGATGATTTATGAGTGCAGGAGCAAATAAAAAGAAAATGGGCCTCTGTGGAGAAAAACAGAGGCCGGCCGGCCTCCCACCT
>LAPY01000364.1:67122-78527 GCA_000970635.1 Eragrostis tef | reverse complement strand
GTTTTTTCCCCCCCCCCCCCCCCCCTCTTTATTTTTTTTAAAAATTATGTTGAAAAAGCTTTGATCGCTAGTACAAGCAACGTACAAACTTCTTACTCCTATTTAGGTCACCGAGGTCCAGCCAACCGATAGATGGAGGCCATGATCTGCACTTTTGAGCTTCTTTGGTCCGGCGGCACTCTAGGAAGGTTAATGAAGGAGACTTGTGTTTTGGAACTCCAGCAAACCTTCATTTAATTCTTGGGTTAAGAGGAAGGCTGGCCGGTGGAGGTGATGGATTGTGGGCGGACGGCGAGGCAGCGGTGATCCCTTTGGCTATGGCACGGTAACGGTCAGGGCAAGTCGGCAAAGAGATGACAGCAGCGGCGGCGCGGAGGTTGCCTCGAGGCGCCATCCTGCAAGCCCCATGACACGATGCTCCGTGAGGCAGGGCGACAACACGTTCAGGCGTCTGGTGTGGTGAGATGCTGCTAGAGAAAATGAAACAGGGAGCCACCGGATCTTGATCCAATGGTTATGAAAAAACAAGCGAAGATAGGTTTGTTTTGTCTGGGTATAGACAAGTCCTGTAGACAACACTATGCTCATCATTTATTACCATATTATCTCGTGCAACTTGGACATGTACCGTTGAGCCTTCTATTAATAACCTACGCTGGATGCTAGCAATGTTTTAAGCTGCCTCCATTTGGAAAGTTGAGGCAAATAACTGTTTTACTTGGTTGCCATGATTGTAAGCACTTTGGAAAGCTTTTTTGTTTTTATTTTGAGAGATTTTAAAATCGACAAAAGTGCAGAAGAAAATTAACATGAACGGCATGAAGGGACAGCATAAATACAAGAACCTAATCTACAACGGTTACATTGCCTTACAATGTTGCAACTATATACAGCCTCAACTGGTTGCTAATTCAACCACTCGGAGGAAAAGAATGGGCGAGACTTATTCGAGCCAACAGCATGTAATGGCCCTGTCGCCATCGAAGCTTGAGATCCTTCGAGCTTCTAAAGGACAAATGACAATGTATAACCCTCTGGGTGCATCCTCTGCTTTCCTGTCTTGAGCATGGAGAGATCTTTGTCATCCTCTGTTGCCTCCCACCTAACTAAATAGCCGTCCCAAGAAGAGCTGACAAGCGTCGGAAGGTACGGATGCCATGAGCAGTCTCTGATTATTGACCCATGCCATTTCAATTTTTCGACAACATTACCGGTTGCCTGCAAGAGTGGACATCCAGTCAATAAGAACCGGGACAGAAATAAAGCTGGAGCATAAAAGTACCAAAAGGGCACTAAATAAAAAGGAAGTCCATGAATGCTTTCATGGAAGGTATTGCTGCTATTATTGTTAAGATGAACCTTAAACCAGACGACAAACAGCAACAATCTGCATCTATGATTTGATTTACTAAGTCATGGCATGCATTCAAGTTCATAATTCATTCTTTCACCATGAATCAATTTTTATACAGACATCTTTGATTCCATAATGTGCACAAGTTACAATTTCACATAATTACAACGAGAATCCATTGTGATGTATCCATAAGACACCAACATTTGAGCAATAATGTATATGGTGCTTGTAAACTGACCTGATAAGCCAGTCATATAGTTTAATCCTTTTAGATTGTCAAGAAGAGTAAACAGATAAAAGAAATTTAACATGAAAGAACCCAAAATCATGTGGATTCAATGCGGTTTGAGCTTCCTAATAACATGAGAAGGATATCATAAAATTTGAACTTTGGACAGGAGAACAATTTACTTCCCAATGCTATGAGTAAATTTAAAACGAAATCAAACCTTTTTTTCATGGATTAACATGTAATATAAATGCAACTAAAAGATCTATCACTATGCACAAAGGGCTGATATACAAGAGTGATGCACAAAGTGTAACAAACATCCTACACTAGTAGGTAATTACATAGCACAAAATATTGATATCCAACAACATATCCATACTATGCATTGAACTTTGGCTACTTATGAAACAATACACATATGTGTAACGAACGGTGGTATACATGTCAGCACAAATCCCAGCTATGATCTAAAAAATAGGTTAAGGAAGTCATCTAATGTCCATACCACATCATAAATATAGACACATTGGTCACTGGATCCTGTGTATATGTACCTCTGTCCCGTGCTGCAACAATGAACAAGTTATCAGGGACCTTTCAAAATTGCATGCCAAACCCCATGCCCCCTGTAGACTGTGCCCACAAGTTTTACTTCCAAGTAATTTGAAGACTGTTATAAATTTCTTAAATCGAACACAAGACTGTTATAAATTAATAGAAGACAAGAGGTTCCTATAATGGTAAACAAAACTAATTTTGTACGTTCCAAAGTTGATGAACTAATTTGGCAGGTCAAACTTGCAAGCATGCCAACTATGGACTCACCTCATCCTTTGGTTTAAATACTTCCATCCAATAACAATTCAAAACTATTATTGTGGGAAAGGTAACAAATAAATCAAACTGGGATAGAGGTCATTAGGATGGCATATCTGAATTTGACCCTCAAGTACTATTGGCATTGTGCAATCCACAATTTACACTCTAACCCGGGAAAATATTAGCGGTAACAAATACTCCACCTGTTGTCTTTTACAGAGGGCTTTGGCATTCGTAAATTTGATGAACAATTACTCCAGCAATTTATAGGTTCACTTACCCTGGTGCACATGCAGCAGGCTAAAAATACTGGGCTATTTGGTGAATTTACTACATGGTAATTATTTTTTTCTCAAATACGCAGGAAAGCTGCGTATCTTTGTATTATAGGGAAGAAAAGAGTGGTCCGTAGATAATCCCTCAAGCTGGGACCAAGGCTAGAGGGGTATTATACAAATACAAAACCGAAGAAAAAGGGCAGCACTAGTTTACAAACGACCCAAGAAACTACACAATGTGGTGATGCACCATGATAGTTCTCTGTCTAGCTTTGCCACTGACATAAGCTATCCAATAGAGAAGATTTAGAAGTACATAATATTTATTAGCAATACTGTAAAAAATATAGTTCCAGCTTAAATTTAAAGGACACACAAATCAAAATTGTTCCTTACATTTTCGAAAAGAGAAAGTGCATATAGAGAATAAGTAGATACAAAAGGTCAAGAACAGGTTTATGTAAAAAAAAATCCTAAGTCCCAAACTAACCTGTGCATTGGGGAAAAATAACAACGGATAAGTGTGCGCAATACAGAATGGCCTCTGAATGTGGCCAGCGACTGGTCATATGGATGCTTCAAATATCTGGCTTCTGATGGATATGTATTCCATCTGTAGTCCCATTCATATGCTTTTGGCGTGCAGCTGAAAACAAATAAGAAACAAATCAGAAAAATCTGCAAAGCATTCTTATAATTTAAACATGATTTCTGACATAAGTTCAGGGAAATCAATAAGATGCAAGACTCAGTCAATCAACTTGTACAGATAGAGTCTCCCTTTTCCTTTTTCTCCTTTTCCTGCCTGTTGAGGCAGTGTTGTACAGGTTTGGGGGTTTTGGCCTGCTGGCCATATAACCCGATCTCTACTTTAGTTGTCTCTTTATATATTTATTAATAAAATAGCACAGTAGGGGTTTCCCCTACTGTAAATTCCTCAAAAAAAAAAAGATGCCAGACAACTTCCAAAAAAAAAAGGAATGATCAGTAATTTGCATTCAGAACGCAATATAAAATCCCGATCTATTGTAACTGGTGTATAAAAAGCCTCAGCACTGAACCACATTTTGTGGTCCTGCCAAAATTACCTACAGTCTCCTGCTAAAAGTGATGTTTTGGGTTGCCTTCAGTCATAGTATACAGTCGATTCGTAACACTATAACTTTGTGTTTTTAATATATACTGAAATAAAAGCTAGTGCCCAGAGTACTTGTGATTGGGGGGAGTGTTTACATTGAAAATATTACTGACATGGAAGATATATGGCAAAACTCCATATTACATACAATAGCTTTATCAAATATGAATTTGGCATTGGCCACTTGTGACTATTATAGGTGATCATCCGAAAGGACTTGACTACAGCTCTTCCTACTTGCCTGCTATGTTTTGTGTTTCACTTTAACTATAAATAAATGATTTAACTTGTAAAAATAATCATGTGTAGCAAGAGATGTAGTTACTCTTTTGCACTGGAGGACATTCTCCTGAGATCCCATAGTTTAATAGTTTGATCCTTGCAGTTGGAGATGAAATACTGCCCATCTCCGCGGCTATCAATAAATGTAATCCCATCTAAATGACCTGTCAAAACTCCTACTGGTTTTTGTCTCCTGTGGCAGCGCCTATCCCACACCTAATGGTTGCAAAACACTTTTAGTCAGGAAGCCTCCATAAATATACCATATGAGATTCACATATAAATCAGTCAAGCTGATGTCAGATTTAGATGCATGGAATAAATCACTACATAGACTACCACATGAAATCCTATCAAATATTTCCATGAATAAAGAGGAGGAACTGCAACTTGACTTGATGCAGGATTAGGAAATCACACCATGACCTAAACCACAAAACTTTGTGTTCTACTACTATGCTAGAAGTTTGCCTAATTTGTGATATGTACATTCCAATATTACCAATTACATTGAAGTTAAATATCTTAATTAGTCATACACAACCTTTAAATCAGCATCAGGAAAAATAATGGATCCATTTAAAGTAATTAGCAATTAAGCTCACCTTGCAGAGTCCATCATCACTTCCTGAATACAAGATATCATTCGTTTCATCCGCAAATGTGACCACATTGACATCAGCCTATGAAAACCAAAACGAGCACCGCGTCAAAAAAAGAAAAGAAAAAAAAAAGAGCAAAGCGAATCCGCCGTGTCTACAAACACAACAAGTACAAAACCGCAATTGGGAGGCAAACCAGGACTAAAATCGCAAACCCTAAAAAGTAGGGGTAAAATTGCAACTGAGAGGCAAACCAAGGGTAGAAACGCAAAGCTCCTAGAAAAAAAAAATGCTCATATGCTCAACTGCTCCTAGACCTTTTTTTTTTGAAAGCCCTCATTAGATGCATGAATAATAAACAGCTATTTCCACCCTGTCAAGGCAGTGCTTTCAACATCAACTGCACCAATCATTTAAAATGATAATCATAAACTGAACTGAAAATTAAGAGCATGCATTAATGTTCTAAACAGATAAGCCAGGCCATGGAAGGAGCAAAATAAAGTAGCCATATATTACACTATATGCAATTATGTGGCTTTGCCATGCCTTTAAGTTTCTTACCACATGAGCGTGAATGCGTTCTGTTACTTTATTTGCACCAAGATCATAAATACAAATTGACTCATTGTTGTTTCCAACAACAAGTTCTCTCCCATCCTTTGAGAACTTTACAGAAAATATTCCAAAAGGGAATCCATCATCATCGTCAGAAAACTCCAGACCCTCATGAATATCCTGTATTGCCAAACATAAACTGATATATTCAAACACCAGCATAAATATATGAAAAATGGATGAATGTAAATAACTAAAAATCAAAGAATGGTTTTGAACACCATGCAAATGGCAAGGCATGCAGATAGTGTTTCGTTTTTCTTTTCAGAGAAAATTCCGCTTCATCCGATATTCAACCATTCTTGACACAGATGTTCCTGGTCTTAAGGTCATGTAGTTTGTGTAAATTCTAATTATTATGCAAAGATATCCCAACAATAAGGCCAAATGTGTCCTTAAAAAATTAGAAGTCTGAAGATGTCAAATAAAGGGAACAATGATTCACCACAGCAAAAACTAGAAGGAGAAGACATACTGTAATGTTAGCATCAGATTCCCTTACAGCATTTTGGACATTTACTATGTGAACAGTAGGAGATAGACTGGAATAAGCCTGAAAAATAATTTTAGCACTTCAGCATTCAAATTTCAAAATAAAGATAATACCTGAAGAACAGATAGAGATAAAGAACTGCATGTGCTTCTTACGTGCGCAATGAGCTTGGAGGTTTATACAAGAATAATGCAATAATTAGAAGATGGAAAGAATGTTTATATGAATCTCAAGGCACATTCAGTAATCGTGATAGTACATGTACAAGTGGGAAAGTCATATTGTACAAATAAACGTGACTACCTTTGAGTATAAATTCATGAATTCAATACAACAGTAATTAATAGCCTTCACAAAATAAGGGTGGAAATTACACATGCATATCTAAAGTTTGAAACAAAACAAGAAAACCATGAAGTTATGATGTTGTTGATAATGTAAATTAGCTAGATGCTCAGATAAAGAAAATAGCAGGTAAAATAGTATAAAATCCAAACATTGTAAATGCATGAGAGGATTACGAGGTATTGTTGATCAGGTGAGAGAGCAATATCTGAAACAGTCCAGCGCAAACGTTTGCAGGTAATATCTTTATGGATCTTCCACTTTTTCTCAGCATTATAGATTCTGATATGGCTCCCCTGATTATATTAAGCATTGGGTATCGTTAGCTACACCAAAATATACAATGTATCGTTAGATATTTCATGTTTCTCATAATAGCAATATCACATACCCGAAACCCACCAACAAGTAGTGAACCATCTGTGGAGAACTGTGAGACGTATACTTCATTATCCATGTCATCCACACACCATGGGCCTTTCACTGGTAGGTGTTTCCGAAGTGCATAAGAGCAATCAGCTGAAGAGAACCTGCCCATCCCAGAGCAATTGGATTCTCTCCCTGCCAACAGTTTGAATGTCGAGATAGGCTTTTTTCGCTCCGTATAGAAGGATGCACGAGTTCTCTGACTTGGTTCGGATTTAATTCTAGTAAGATGGGAAACCTCCTCGTCAATGGCAAATACTTCAGCTGAGTGTATAGGACCGACTTGTTCATGTTGAGATAAACCTCCATGATGTATCTTCCGTTTCCACCCCATGTTTGGCGACTGAATTAATGAATACCGATGAGTAAGTTATTGACCATTTATTAGAATAACCAAAAAACATCCCATTGCTTCATATTTCCTGCATACCTAAGCTTGAAAGAATAGTTCACTTGATATACGGTGTCCTGCATCGAATGGAAGGAATAATCAGTTAGTGATCTTAGTGACTAATAGAGATTCAACAAGAGGTTTAGATTCTACAATGCAGTTTCAAAAGGGATTATGAAGAAGTCTTAAACAGGGATCAAAGACAAATATGTTTCCTTTTCTTAAAAGTAATACTAAAACTGTTTGGACATTAGGGAACATTTGGTATTTGGTTCAAATTTCCACAAAGAACTCCCAGTACCCGTCAAAAGAAGCCATAATAGGCCCTTTTTTGGGTGAAAATGAATGACACTGAGCTGATTTCCACCAAATAGAAATTATTTGTGGCATTCTGTATGTACAGCCATATATCTGTTCAATAGAAATTCAATATAAACCCTCAGAAAAAAAGGAACTTTTAAAAACGAAGGGTAAAAAAGTGATTTGGCATTCACCTCCTGAAGAAGAATTTAACGTGGACACAGACTTGCTATCCAGTTGTCCAGACAATTCCAACTAGGGCAGTACAATTGATAGCCTGAGGCTTGGACCCTTCTACAGTCAGTCATTCCCTACACAAGTTGGCAGACGATTCAATTATCTAAAAGACAACATTTCAAATCTATTTCTTCTCATGATTGGGCAATATGTTCTTAATTAAACCGGTGCAGAGGGAATGATTAGCCCGGTTGGACACATATAATTTTAATATAATAGCTAACCCTTAAATGACAAACTATGGCCACAGCAGCAACTGGAAAATAGTGTAACCGATAAAAGAGAATTGGCAGATAACATCCATGATGAGTCGATGAGTGTCAAAATTACCAAAAAAGGAAAGTACAGCGTGTCAGATAGTAGAGGTCGAATTAAACAAAATGACAAAGACGGCAGATGCCTCTACGCTATTAAACAAAGCAGCCAGAGAATATTCTGTAACACTTTCCCATCCAATAGATATCATCAGTAGAGAATAAACAAAGGCACATGCTTCCCATGCGCTTAAATGTGCCAGACGCCATGCTGGCGCATCAAAATCCAACGGCGACAAAACGTCCTCAAAAGCATTGCTTTTCGGGAAAAAGGTAGGCAGGTGGTATCAGACACCATCTTACAGTCACAGCATTTCTAAAACAGCAGCATGAAATTAGGCACACCACAACGTTTCTCACATGGCCAATATGGAACGCAATATAAATTCACAAAAGCACCCAGAATAAATAATTCAATCAATATCCATAGCTACCTACAGGCATAGGACTAGCCACAGAGGCATTGAATTCGAGAAAATGCTCCTACATCCAGCAGGTAAGAGTCTCCTTTTCAGTTTCCGTTCGTGGTGGGGACTATCGGAAGGAACTTCAGCATCAAAGAAACACACACACGTCGTGCCTGGAAGAAATCTTCCCTAAGAGGCAAAACAACGAACACAAGACCCGCACACGAAAAAAGAAAAAAGCTATCAATTCATAGCTTGTTTGCTCCCTTCACAAACTCGTAAAATAATTTGGCTGAAAATCACCAGAAAAAAGCGTTGTTGAAGGAATTGCGTTGCCGTGTGCTCCCCTTTTTCCTTCCCAAATCGAACCCCGGAGCCCGCATGAGGGCCGAAATTTTGCAAAAAATGAAAAAACAGAGAAGCAAGATGAAAGCAGCAGGAAGAAGAAGAGGGGAAGATGAGAAGCAGTTACCAAAATTCGGCGGAGGCGTCTTGCTCGCGTCCCCTGGCGGAGGAAATGCGGAGAAGGGACAAAGGGGGCGAGGAGGCGGCGTTAACTGGTAGAGGCGGGAGCCGGTTTAAGAATACTTCAACTTTGGCGGGTGTCCGGCATAAAAAATGATCAGTGGCTGACGCGTGGGCCCGTGCGTGAGAGTCGAAGGGTTGGTGAGTCTGAGGCGAAGATGTCAGCAGGTGGATCAGCAGACGTGGCGCAGGATCCAAGCGGGACATGTGGCTGCAGACTAATAATGTTTTTTTTAAGAAAAATAAATTGTGATGAGTTACTCCAGTCCAGAATATAAATATTTTTTGTTTCAAAATTTCTCAAAAATTGATAATAACAATAAATTATCTTAAACAAAAAATTCACGGCTAATTTAATAGTATTATGTTATATTATCAAATTTTATAAATATTTATGTGGATAACATGATTGAAAATGTTTGAATTTTATTAAATCCTTTATTTGTTCTTTTGATAGAGGGAGTCCAATCTAGAATAAAAAATACACGAGAGCTTTTTACATTATTTAATTTATAATGCTTTTATTGAAGAATGGAGTGATGCAATAAGGATGTACTAATAAAATACTACTCCAAGAGGCAATAAACGTAGAACTCCCTTCGTCCAGAAATGTAAGTATTTAGGACCGATCAAAATCAAACTTTCTTAACTTTAACTAATAATATATGTAAAAAAAATTTACATGTTATATTAAAATTTGTTCTATGTGAAATCTAGCAAAATCATTTTTATACTATCAATCCTAGCTATTTTTTTATTAACAGTTAAAGCTGATGTGAATGGACCGTGCAAGAAGAAGAAGAGAGAGAGACCTAAAAAAGACAAGTAATAGCTCAAGGAAGAACTTACATAAATCATTTGGTGTTTTTGTTGTCGCAGACGGATGTTCAAACTTCAAAGTGATATTATTAGAAAGAGATCTACTTATTATGTGTCGAATAGATTTTAGAAGACTAAATCTGTTCAATTTTGGTACTATGGGATTACCTTTTAGATTTTGCATTTCAGTTTTTCTCCAATGAGCTTGTGGCATCCACAAGATTAACCCGATAGCGGCAAGGTGACACTTCTATTGTAGAGAGGCACATATCTATAGAGAGAGATTTGATGAACTTGTTTGAGGTGAGATAACTATAGAGAGCGTCGACTTTGTATTGGGTGGCCAGGAATTCGGCGTATTTGAAAAGTTTAAATCTGTCCAAGATAACCCCTCCTGCTCAAAAACCATACTCACAGATGCACAATGTAACATTTGTTTTTAACCATGCAAAGGACCAATTCTAACTGTAAATATTAGTGCATCGTTTGCAAGTGACTGACTGGACACCGGACAAAATTCCCTCCAAATCGACCCATGGACATATGTGGCGGTCGTGTTCGCAGATTCGCCGCTCCAGCACTCCACCACCGAGCGTCGGAGGCCCCCCGCCGGCCGTACGCCACGGTCCGCCTCGGCCAGCAGAAGCACGCGAGCGCGACGTCGCGAGGACATGGGCCGGTTGGGCGTGACGTCCCCGCTGAGGCTCGCGTGACGCACGCGGTGACGCCTGGGCTTCGCGCGAGAATGCCGCTCTCGCTCGCGGTGAACCAAACCCCCTTCCCTTTTCAGACGCCGCTTTTCCGTTTCAGCTCCTTCTGCCGCCGCTTTTGTTTGTCCTCGTCAGGATCGGGTTGGACCCTGAGAGCGACTTGTATAAAATCTTTGGCTGGATTCCGTGCTGTGACGCATGTACGTGCGTACTACTACGTACTAACCCTGCAACGGAAATAACGGCAACGGCTAAGCTCCAGTCTCAAGTCTTCTTTAAAGTCGGCAACGCCTAAGGGCAGGCCCTGTTCGTTTTCTTTAGCACTTAATTTTAGAAGACTCTAAACAAAGAAAATTAATTTAGTGCTAAAGGAAACGCTAAATAAAGTCTAATGACAAAATCTTTTTACAGATGGGTATATCTTTACGAGACGAATCTAATGAGTCTGATTAATTTATGTTTTGCTATAGTCATGTTACAGTAACCATCATCTAAACACGGCTTACTTACCTTCATTAGATTCGTCTCGCGAATTAGACATGAGTTTTGCAGTTAGTTTTTGTAATTAATCTTTATTTAATACTTTTAAATGATAAGATTCTTTTATTTAGACTCCTCTAAATTTTAGACCTCATGAAACGAACACCTCCTGTACACCAAGAAAAAGTCTCTCCTTCAGTCCTTGTAGAAAGGTTGAGCCGGCTAATCCGCATGGATCGGACTGCACCTGTTTTTGGTCCGTCAGTCTGAATATTTGTTCAACTTCCACCGGCCCAGACAGTGGCGTCCAACGTAGGCATCCATTTCCTTGGCTTGGGTCAAAAATTCGATCAAAAACAAGGAATCAATACAATAGGGTGACCTTTGGGAGGAGGGGCTAGCTTAGGTCAAAGACGAAGAAACACATGCCCCCACTTGGTAGCATCGTGGGCGCGTTCAGGGAGCTGGGGGGCACGGGCACGAAAGATACATCAATCGAGAAATATTCCAAGCAAGTGGCTAGTTAATTGTTGTAATGACGTCGCCAATCACCGGGCCGCCTCCTGTATAAATAATGCTCCCAAAATCCTCTTTCTATTTTGCGAGTAATCCATGGTTTTCTTTGATTCCGC
>LAPY01000364.1:43588-59346 GCA_000970635.1 Eragrostis tef | reverse complement strand
GAAAACACACATATATGTCCTTATCTATTGCTGTGTCACCGCTTTCGTGCAGCTGATTCCCCATAACATTTTTTTATCAAATTAATAATGTATGTCTTATTCATTTAGTATTATTTATTATTACTATGCGTCTCCGAACACCGCGTATGCATCGCCAAACACTTAACATTTCAGCGGAGTGTGACCGCCTGTTTTGTTTTGTTGTTAGTTAAAAATTCTGCTTTGTGGCGAAGCAATGCAAGTTTCGCCGACTATGGCTTTGAATAAGATAATACAGAGAATCAGAGTGGGGTTTCCCTATTATTTATAGGCAAACATGAAAGGAATAACATACACGGCTTGAAAGGAAAGAGGGATCGGAATGTGAAGAGTAGTGTGCCATGGCAGCAGCGGGCTGC
This sequence comes from Eragrostis tef, assembly GCA_000970635.1. Lineage (NCBI taxonomy): Eukaryota > Viridiplantae > Streptophyta > Magnoliopsida > Poales > Poaceae > Eragrostis > Eragrostis tef. The sequence goes on along the minus strand of LAPY01000364.1, from coordinate 58,948 downwards.
TGGCCGCCCTGGTCCATGGCGCCACGCCAGCGTTCCACGACAGGCCGCCGACGCCAAGCCCGTGAACAGGGCCTCGAAGATGTTCTCCGGGACGGTCGCGTACGGGGAGGGTGGCTCGGCGCCGGCAGCTATGGCGTCCAGCCCATCGGCGACATGGAAGGCTGTGTCCGTGGGGGCTATCCTTCTTCCCTCTTCACCACCGCCAGTTCCTTGTCACACTCCCGCCAGCGGCTTATGTCATTGCGAAACAGGTTTGCTAGTTAAATTCCAATAGATAGGCTTTTTTTTATAGTCCCACCTCTCTAGTTCAAATCAATCATAGCGTTTGATTTTTATAGAAAAACATAAAAAATCTTCTTTTTCAATCGGTGTAATCACAAAAAAAGGTTGTAATTAATGTTAAAATATATTCCTGTTTTTTATTAAAAAAAATAGTTTGTAGCTGGATAGAAACAAATTAACCAAAAAAAAGCTAGATAAAACCAAACCTGTTAGCCGGGAGGAAATCTTGCATGCACGGGAGTACAAAAGTCTCGCGTGCATGACGCTGTATCACCTCCGGGCTTGCATGCAAATTCCGGAGTAGCAACGTAGCCGTAGAGTTGATTCCCAAAAAAAAAAACACGTAGCCGTAGAGTTTTCTTAGAATAATTCACATCATGTAAACGTTTCATGCAAAAATTCGACAATCACGTTATATCTATCATTGGGCTATCATGCTTGAAAAACCCTCCCACCATCACGGTAATTTTTTCATATTTTTTTTGCGTTAACAGAAACAAAGATATCATCATTCATGCAAAACCGTAACCATGGTGTTTCACTTCACCGTCACGCTGGGATGTTCATTTCACCATCATGTCCCACCAACAGTAGGATTTTCCTAGCATTGAAAAGGGGGAAAAAAGAAAGCAGCATGTTTCATGCGAAGCAACAATTTTGGTGAGCAATAAGAAAAAAAAAAAGGCAGCCAATATACCTTCGTGGAGTTTTTATTTTTAAAAATAAAGAGTTACTTTTCAAAAAAAAAAAAAAAAAAAAAAAAAGCCAGCCAATATACCTTCGTGGAGTTTTTATTTTTAAAAATAAAGAGTTACTTTTCAAAAGAGAAAATAAAAGGTTATAGGTGAAGCCTTGCACCCTATAGTGCAAAAATTCATCTTATGCTTTGAGATCTACGTAAATAAACGACCTATAATTATTTAGGACTACTGTAACAAATGCCTCGTATATAATCTAGACATATGTAATATCAATTTACTTTATTTGTGCCTTGAAATAAACTATGACGTGTCGTTCAAGGGAGGTGGAATTGAAGCGTGAGCTTGACCACATCGACGACTCATTGGTGTTGTCGATATGTCTGGACGCGGAGGCCGGGGCGTCCTTCCCGGCCGGCAGCAGAGGGGAGCTCGACAGGTACCTGGCCGCCGTGAAGCGCCTGCTGCGGATGGAGGCGTTCGGCGACATGGAGCGCCGCAGGAAATGCCTCCTCGACGTGGCCATGTCTTCCCTTTCCAACGTATTCTGCCGCCTCAGGCTCTGGAGGCTTGTGGACGAGGCGGGGGATCACACGCCGGCCTCCATCTGGGGCTCTGCCGTCAGACGCAGCCGCAGCTGCAGCACCAGCTCCGACGGCTCATCGCGGGCGTCCTGGCCGACCGCCTCCTGTACTTCCTTTACGAGCAACGGGGGCACGAGTGTAGGTGAAGAAAGTGACAACCCTTTCTCAGGCATGATTTGTATCGAACGCAAATCATTGTCCGTCCTTGACGATATTACCCGGATAATGATCAGGGGTGGATATCAACATATTCTCCGTGGGGCTTTTGAGCCACACTGCGCTCAGCTTGCGAGGTAAAGTTGCTCTTAAAATTTGTGTTTATTTGTATGGTTTTTATACTTTTTTAGAAAAAGGAATATGCATTAATATTTCAGCTGATCTGTATCGGTTAATAATGTGTTTATATATAATTTTTGTGTTCATTTTTATGGTCCATATATTTTTATGGTTTATATATTATGCTTCGGAAGTAGAATACACATTCTAGGCAACACAATTTGAGTATGTCCTAGAAAATAGAAGTTGTAAAAGTTTTATGGCTTTGTTTTTTTATGCAGTGACGGTTGCCTTTGGTTTATGTTCTAGCTCCATGCATATTTGTGTCGTCCACAACTTTCTTGTGTGAACCTTATGTTAAATTGTTGCTACGTTAAATCAGAAGAAACTAAATCCATCGATTGGTTGCATCTAGAATAAAAGGAGGGGAAAGAGTAAATTAGCACCTTAAAATTTGAAAGTATCGTGGGTAATACAGTATTGTAAATCCTTCTTCGCTATAATATTCGATTTCTGCTGCCCATGAATATACCACACGTGACACCAACTTTTGTTTTTCTCCTATATCTGACAGGTACATTGAAATATTTGACATCAGCAAAATTTGGGGTAGCCACATGGAAGAACCAAGAGATATTCTAGTAAAGGTCTGGACGTCGGTGATGCGCACCCTCACTGGTTTGCTCAGTGAGATGCAACGACAGTTGGATCAGCAAGATCTTGGTTCCTTCAACTCACTCAAGGAAGATTACTTCTTGACAATTGCAAGGATATCCATCTTGAAGTTGCTGAACTCAGCTAGTTCTATAATTCAGGTGGATCCAGCAGTTGATTCGTCCTGCAACAAAACTTTAGTTACGTCTGATCTGACAAAAATAGTAACCGTGGTGAAGATGTACAAAGCACTAGATCGTGGCAGGCCAACAATTCTATCGTTCTTTTCGGGAACAACTAAGGAGGGCGTTGTTGCCGAGGGTGAAGAGCTTATCAACAGATTGTCCAATATGTTTTTCAAGCTATCTGTCGAACTAAACAATATGGTGAGATCTGAAAACTTGTTCATCACTAACACCGGGGTCCATCGTGCTACAAAGTACATGATGCATCATATACGATTGGTGGCTCAACAGAAGAACGCAATACATCTGATACTAAAGGGTGATTTTAAGGCATTTGGTGAAATGGTGACACGACTGATTTTGTCTTTGGAGTTCATGTTGAATATGAATGCCAGAAGCTTGCAACTTCGGGGTCAGCAACAGATTTTCCTTTTGAACAATGTGCACTTCTTACTTGAGGAAGCCAAGAAAGATACAGTTCTGAGACTCGTTCTTGAGCAAAGCTGGTTCTCACAATGCAGTGTCCGAGTCGAACAGTTCATAGAAGACTATGTGGATGCATCATGGACACCGTTAATGTCCACTTTTCGAAGGCGAATCAGACTCGTGACAATTTTGTGGTCCCATCGTCAGTTGTTTGAGAAGTTCGCTTCATCGCTCAAGATGACTTGCACCATGCAAAAGACTTGGAAAGTTAACAATCAATCGATCCGGCAGAAATTGCGCGTGGCAATCTCTCAAAGGGTTATTCCATTGTACCAAATGCATATGGAGTACTACTCAGAGAAGATGCACAAATCAGAGAAATACAGCATCGAGGAAATAGAGTCAGAGATACAACAATTGTTCGAGGGGTGAATAGAGGACAGTGTCATCAAATAGAGAACTTTTGATGTTGATATAGGGTACGCTAGAACTTGTGGATACCTGGATCCAACAAACAGTGTAAAAGGTCGCATATAGGAGTCAAATATCCCCTTGTGTTCTAATTCATTGGTACAACGTCACGTTATGACATGTCCATAAACTGATTGTAGCTCAGCTAGATATATAGATGCTTGTGGTTACTTGCAAGTCTGTGACAACTCAATACATGTGTTGCATTTAAGCTTTCATAGGGTGATCAGTAATGCATGCAGGCCGTACTCTGTTTTGAAAGAAAATAAAAGAAAAAGAGCTTGAACAAGGTCAAGAACCCATGCAAGAGTGGAAACATCAAAGGACGGGAAAACAAGCAAGGGGAGAATTGAAACGGAAATTGTCCTTCATCTGCAAATTTTGTCCACCATTTTATCTCCTTCTCATATTCTATTTCTCCAATTTCTTCGTATTACGCCTGCAGGTTCATGTTCCGATCGGTGTTTTTTCTGATCACTAACCTAATTAGGTCACATGACTGATGTTACGGTAGGAATCATGCCAGTAAAAGATTTTCATATCAAGTTCTAGCAATGTTGCAAATACAAGCCAGCTAAATACTTATACATTCATAAAAAAGTGGACAATTCTGTAGTGGAATCAAGGTCGTTTGAGAAGTTTTGAATATTAGGTCTTTCAATCCAATCCTCTCGCTGTTACTCGCTTTCATAAAAAAGAGTAAAAAATATCAAATGACACGACGGCGAGCCCACATCCTCCTTCGTGCCAACAAACCATGACGCCTGGCACACCTCAACTCTCAACATTGGCTCAAACTACATACACTTATCCAAACAAGGGCCATCCAACCTGTCACAAGAGGGAAAGTGCGGCATTGCCGCCGTATTTCTAGTATGTGGTTAATATAGCTGGAACAACAACATTTGAGTCCATCAATTAAGTTTGAAAGCAGCACATAAACCTGGCTTTTCAAAGTTTCATCAGTTGGAGGCCTTGGATCATGCTTAGTGCCACCATTCTCAGTCAAATAGGCTGAGCTGCAAAATCCCCACACTATCTAAGCTTTTGATAGTTACAAAAAAAGAGATAAAAAAGGAAAGAAACATAAAAAAATATATGTACAGATCCATCCTAAAACATGAGTCATCTGATACTAGATATCTGGGACTTGCGTGATGCATGGAACATGCAAAAACTATTAAAACAAATCTTGGTGCATTTTAAATGAATCTGCTTCAATTTTGTTATGCATGTTCATAGGATGCTTATTCATCTAGATAAGGTATAAATGTAATAGTTAAGAAATAAATAATACGGTAATAAAATTATATCATGAAAGAAAAATCATTCAAGATTGAACTGGTAGAGAAATAGAGAAGTAAGTAAGCATTTCTTTAAATAAAATGTAAATACTACGTACTGCAAGGACATACATTATGCACGTTGTGCTGGACCAATTGTGATAATTCTGAAGCTCCATTGCTTGTTTGAGCAAATGGCTGGTATATGCTTTCAAGTTTGATCACATTAAGTCTCTCATTGTGTTTCAACTGCATGAAAGCAACAAAAGTACTTCAGACAAACGGTGGGTATAGGTGACACATTTTTCTAAGTTAACAACAAACCACACTACTAACAATTGCTTGGAACACAATAGAGTTCAGAAACAATTGAAGCAAATACAGTAACACAACGATGTGCACATATCTGATTCTGATGGTCAGGTTTTCATAATTTCATTAGTTCTTTTGATTCAATAAATCTGCATGCATTTTGTGAGCAATATATGACTGAGCTTTTGATTGTGTATGATAACTTCTTGACTAAGTGATTGTGGATTCATGCCTAGTTATTATTTCTTTGACCTGAAGAGCAGGCTAAATAAATATTTATTTTTTTAAAAGAAAAATACTGTTGGCAACTGACCATACGTCGGTAAAAGTGTTTGCAGCGTCGGAGGGTGGGTTGGTAATAATCGAGCAATACCGTCTCACCATGGATCGCTAAAAACTGGTCGGTCGGTAAAACTTTTACCGACGCCAGTTATACCGACCAACCCTATAGGTTGGTAAAGGCCTTTACCAACCTACAGAGGGTCGGTAAAGGCGCTTTTAGCGACTGACTGTCAGTTGCTTAAAGCGAACCGTGGTGTAGTACAAAAACTATTAAAACAAATCTTGGTGCACTTTAAATGAATCTGCTTCAATTTTTGTTATGCATGTTCATAGGATGCTTATTCATCTAGATAAGGTATAAATGTAATAGTTAAGAAATAAATATATGGTAATAAAATTATATTATGAAAGAAAAATCATTCAAGATTGAACTGGTAGAGAAATAGAGAAGTAAGCATTTCTTTAAATAAAATGTAAATACTACGTACTGCAAGGACATACATTATGCACGTTCTGCTGGACCAACTATGATAGTTCTGAAGCTCCATTGCTTGTTTGAGCAAATGGCCGGTATATGCTTTCAAGTTTGATCACATTGAGTCTCTCATTGTGTTTCAACTGCATGAAAGCAACAAAAGTACTTCAGACAAACGGTGGGTATAGGTGACACATTTTTCTAAGTTAACAACAAACCACACTACTAACAATTGCTTGGAACACAATAGAGTTCAGAAACAATTGAAGCAAATGCAGTAACACAGCGATGTGCACATATCTGATTCGGATGGTCAGGTTTTCATAATTTCATTAGTTCTTTTGATTCAGTACATCTGCATGCATTTTAGAAAGCCATATGTAATTAAGACATAAGAAAATAGTTCATTGCAGAATGTGAACAACACTATGCAACTCATAACTGAATTGTGCAGCCAAATCAATCACAATTTGTTAACAGAATGACTGCGGTGTGGCAGTCAGCTGTCCAGGAATAAACTGATCTCAGGTTCCAGTAAGTGGAACTACTACGAATTATAGATTGTTCAATTTACAAAATATACAGCACGATTTTTCTGAGAATATATTTGGTTATAGTGTTTTCAAGTCGTTTTTCTAAAAGGGGAACGCCCATAGTTCCTTTCAACAGGTTGGCAACTGAACAATCTCAATTTCTAACCACCATCAGCTCAGGTTCTAGATAAATGTTATGGACCTTATAGTTCCACTATAACATATCACTGCTAAATCTTTACCTCCTTCACTGTTAAGACCTTAGGATATTTAAATTAGATCCAACAAATAAGATTCTTAAAAAGTATTTCTAATCTTCCTAAGCATCGACAACTCAAAGAAAGGAACATACCAAATATGGGTTTTAATGCCTGTAACGTCTTCCTGTGGTCGAAGGTAGTCTGATGAGGCGGCTCTCTCAACAGCAACGAGAGCAGCACATGTGGGAAAGATGACTAAACGCGAGGCCTGGAAGATGGATGCCCCCCCCCCCCATCGTCAACACTGGTGTGGGGAATCAATTAAGGCGCGGTGGAGGTGCAGCACATGTGGGTACGCCGCGTGTTCGATTAGGTCGGGTAGCGATGAGAATGGTCGCGCTTGCTTCGACCGGGGAGCATGGGATAGGGGCTGGCTAGCAGCAAATCGCTAGCGGCTTGGGGGCCAGGGGCAAAAACATCTAGGCGTATGTCCTTTTAATTCAAGAAAAAAGAAAATAGAAGATAATGCTAGAGTTTGCTGGGAAGAGAAGGGCGTTTTTTAGACCCGGTGTTTACTAATGGCCTTCTTTGGAGTCCGCCCTTTAGGAGTGCTATTGTTTCAATTCCCTTGATGAAAGGCCGATGTCGCCGCAAAAACACGACAGAGGCAAGGAGATGCTGAGGCGGCGGCGCAGGGAGAAAAGGGGACTAGGGGTGGATTGGAAAGAGATGTTTGAAGACTCAATGCTGCCGGTTCGAAGGGAGCATGATTCAAAGATGCCCTCCGGAACTAGCTAGTGGCTAGGCCCACGGGAGAAAGGTATTCACTAGCTAGTGGCTAGGCACACAGGAGGAGAAAAGGTTATATTCCTGCTTATTGAATATATTGTTTGTACATAAAGCTGTCAATATAACTAACACTACGAGTTTTTATTTGTGTGTATGACGATCAATACAACAGTAAGGTTTGTAAGATGGCAGTCTTGTATGGTGCTCATATTCATCACATTAGAAATCTGAACAATATGCTTATATATCTTTTTATGTCATTGAGTGAGAAGAAAAAAATTTCATCTTCTTAGGTCAAACTCAAATCTTGTAACCAAGATTTTGATACTCAATTATCAATTATCATGATTCAAAAAAAGTGCTACAATAGTACGAGAAAGTACAATAATAACCAACCGTAATTAACTAATTATGTCGTTGCCTGTTGAACGTGCAAGAGAGCAGAGGCATCATCTCAAGCATTTATTACATGAGAAAAAGTCATGTATGTATTGTTGTCATATCCTACCATGTTAGCCCAAACTTCTGCTGATACATATTTGTGCGAAAAATATTCCAGACCGTAGTATTCAATAAATTGCTACACTACTACATTAGAGTAATTGAAATACAATAATATCAAACATTAATAATCCGGCCAGTCTTAATGGGCCTTTTATTTGCATTAATTAAGGTGCCACATCAGCTAAAAAGATGACATGGCAAGAATTTTAATAAGAGAGAGAAGTCATGCATTTCATTCTAATAAAAGAAACTTGGCACCCTTTCTTAGACAATGAAAATAAAATGAAAGTGCATTGAGCATCTTTTTTTTTCATTCTTCACCATTTGATCCAATCATATGCATCTATTTATTGTTTTAGTTATCCTATGAAAGTGTGAATGAAAGTGTGCATTGAGAGATGTCATTTCATTTCATAACAAAGATGATGTGTTATACTTGAAGAGTGTGAAATGAAAGACTCCACTGAGACTGGCCTAAAATGTGGTATTCAACCATCTTTGCACCTTATAATGGAGACAACAAGCCCACGACATCCACCTTTTTGTGTGTCTTTGTCTCTCTCTCTCTCTCACCAATACCAAGGAAGCACACAAACTTTACAGCTTGTGTATGGTGTTGTGAGTTATGAATGCCTTCACCATGTGATTCCCCTCTCTTCTATAGAATGCAATAAGTCTTCATGACAGTAAAAACAGTACCACATTATCATTTGTAACTGTCCTATCCTACATCCTAATAAAATGGTCGGGTCTTCTCCTGAATTATGTTGTGCAAACCATTTTAGAATTCTTCTCGGAGCAAAAAATGGATTTCATTATTCTTGCGGAGGCTAAAAAGCTCAGCAACGGAATGTCAGACATGTTTCTCAAACTATATGTAATAATCTGACGATATCACAATATCTGGTCATCATTGATACCGGTGTTCATCGTGGTATCAAGCATATCATGAATCATGTGCCAATTCCTGGTCCAACTAAAGAACACGGTCCATTTTATACTAAAGGGTGATTTAAACTATTGGTGAAATGGTTATACAGCTGGTCTCGTCTTTGGAGTTCATGCTGGACATGAACTCCAGAAGTTGGCGAGTTGAAGGGAAGCAACAAATGTTCGTTTTGAACAATGTGCACTTCATGCTTCAGGAAGTTAAGAAAAACACAGATTTGGGACTAATCCTAGGAGAAGGATGGTTACTGGAGCACGATGACCAACCCACTCATTACAGAATATGTGGATGCTTCTTGGGCCCCGGTTGTGTGTCATCGTTTGAGAGGCGAACTAGTGTTCCAGTGATCTTGTGGCCACATCAGTTGTTTAATAAGTTCAATTCATCCTTCGAGATGACCTACCGTGTGTAGAAGTCTTGGAAAAGTAACTAATCATTTGGTCCGAAAAATGCTGCGTGAGACAATTTGCCGGAAGGTTATACCACTGTACCAAATGCATATCGAGCATCACTCATAGAAGATGTCTATGAGCTAGTACAGCTCTAAACAGCTCTCAATTGCTTGAACTTTTCGAGGGGGAAACTTCACGTATGGATCTATATGTGGTCGCCTCTCCTCCGGTTAGCAGCATGCAGGAATCTGCACAGCAAATGCTGTAAATTGCAGGAAGAAATGCCAGTGCGGATTCTAGCGTGTCAGCACTGTTGTAAAGACAAGTAACTGTATTTATGTTTGCTAAAGAAAAATATATGTTACATGTACATATAATCTCATTACAGACAACAATGGTTTGCGATGAATATAATATCATGGTTTTATAAATTTTGTTATGTTGTATATCTATATGATCTTTTGCAGCGGATGCCAATGCCAGACACAGAAAGTTTGCAGTGGCAATTTTGTGAACTATTTGTATCCTCAAGTTATATGTTACAGCGCCGTTGTGTACTCTGTCAATCACTCAGCTGCTAAATATCCTCCGCGTTTATATTCCCTTCTATGACTTCAATGCACGAACCCACAGACTTCCCCGAAGACATAGCCTCTGCAAGCCGCAACCGAGCTTTTTCATGGCGCCGCAGCATTAGAACTGTATTCAGCACAGCCCATCTCACCTGTGAATCAGCTTTCTTCTGGGTGAAGCCCAGACTCTTGAGCAATCCGTCAAGCTGTGATAGGAAAATGCGCCACGCAAAAAAAGAAAATAGAGTTATGGATATCTGGTAATCCAAGGGAAGTAACTTTTGCTTACAGACCTTGTTGATGTCAGCCAATCCCCCTTCTGCAATTCCATACAAAATATATTCGGTTGCTACTCCAGCGAGTGCTATGCATGAGAACTTGTTCAACATCTGTCGGTAGACACAATTCATAGTGACATTACAGATAATGATGATAATGCCGTATTCAACACTAAGCGCTAGAACTATCTACTAAGGATTTGTCCAGTTCCTTAAAGAAAGGAGCAGTTCATGATAATGTTTAGATTAATCCTGGTAAAAGGAAATAACGTTGACCATGCTAGACACACCAGTTTTAAGGGTTTTATGTTCTCAGACAGTCAGACTTGCAAAACAAATAGGGTTCTGTAAGTTAAATTTTTTTTAGTTGTTCATCATAATCCAACACTAGTTTTCAAATTCATCTTTAAATTCCATCTTCAGTAACCTTAGTTTCGCAGCATATGCTTATTGACTCGTGGTACCGATTGAGTGAACCCAGAACAAGAAGAAATATAGTGAATGAATAACATGCTACTGTGTACACTACCTGCTTTGCACAAAACCAAAAGACTTTTAGTAATCCTCACCGTGGCAGATAGCTTGCCTGCATTGATCTGGAAATATAGAATAACCATCAGGCTTGAACATATATAAATTCTCCATTATGGGAAAAGAAAATGATTGTCATAGGAACTTATAAACGAGAATTCCCGTGTCTGGAAGTTAAAAGGAGCATAAGAATAAGATACAGGCCATTTTTCAATCTAACAAAGGTATGTTAGACAATGTATGTCTAGTAAATAAATTGACATAATTCTAATTAACTAAAGAGCAATGGTGGCCTGAAAGCAATGGTTGTGTGGCGTGCTTTGTAATGGCTTCGTATCCCACTTTCTTCTTAATATAATGAAGCGCAGTTCTACTGTGTTTCGAGGGAAAAAAATGGTGGCCTTAAATGCCATGCTGCTAATGAAACAACAGAAAAAATAAGGGGCATTGGCATCTCTACCCCTCGTTTGCATCTCTATTGCGATTTTACCCCTCGTTTTTCAACTTTGTGATTTTACCCCTGGGTTTTTAAACTGAGACACAAACTTACCCCTATTTACCCCTGGTTTTCTTCAAAACCGGGGGTAAAATCGCAACCAGGGTAAGTTTTTGCTTCAGTTTGAAACACCAGGGGTACAATCGCAAAGTTGAAAAATGAGGGGTAAAATCACAATTGGCTTTGAAACCAGGGGTCAAAACACCAAATTCCCAATAAATAAATGTGTGTCATATGGGCACCATAGACATGTCATAAACGGCCTTACGCCGCCACCGAACCGGTCGCTTGAGGTCGGACACCGCCGGCACCGCCGTTGCTGTTCAACTCCAAACGCCCGGGATACGGAAGGATGACTCCTAAGTCCTAACAATCTTCTTCTTTATTGCTTCATGAACAAGGATACATCCCCATCTATATAGGTGGGTTGACTTGACGCTTAAGTAATTAATCCTTACAGAAAAGGATTCTAACCTAACTAATCTGATCGTAGAGGGGTACAGCTGGCTATGGGTCCTAATGGCCTGCTGCCGTACATTACAACACTTTGAACCCGAGATGGGAAAATAAATTCCAGGTATGTGAGATTACAAGGTACAGTTCACACAAGAAAAGGCAAGAAATGGTAAAAAGCAACTGAACATTACTTTGTAAACAGATAGACATCTGAACTTTTATATACTCACCATTATGGTCCATTTAACATTCAGATTGAAACCAATAATGGAAGGTGTTTTGCATCATAGTTTATAACATATTTAGAAGGACTCCATTGTTGTACAAAAATACTGAATAAAAAAACCAGTCAATGAAGTTAATAGATCTAACCTCTTCAAGGAATTCATAGTCGACAAAAGCTGTTCCAGCTTGAACATTTAGAGATCCTTGTTTGATGAGTGTATCCAAGCTTGTAATTGTGTATCCTTTTGGAAGAATCCCAAGCAAGTATGCTATCAAAAAATGACCAGCTTCGTGCTTTACATTATTCACATATAGCACATCAGTTTCAGAACATATAACATTAACACGAAAGGAATAACATGAAAAGGGATAAGAAAGCTATTTGCTCAAATAAGTGATGATTGACCTTTTTCTGTCAGGTTGGAAGATAGAAAAGCAACAACAGTACATGATTTTTCTGGAGGTTTCCTGCTCAAATATCTTATAACTTACACATCATATTATTTCAAATTTTACTCAAAATAGATTTGAAGTAAGGAAGTATCTCATCAGAAACTTTGGTAAAGAATGTAAAACAAGAATAGTAAATTGAGCCAGGCAAATTAGTGTAGCATCGTAAAATCTATGCTAGAGGAACTGCACTTGCTGGATTTTAGGTAACCTATACAATGTAACATTGGCTATATATATTTTTAGAAAAAAGTCAGTGGTGTCAAATATTTAAAAATGGAGGGAATATACAGCAACATAAATAACAGTGACTGGATTTCTACAAAAGGTATGAGGCACACAAGAAATATTTCTTTTAATGTAAGAGAAACAAGATTCAAAAATGTATTCAATACTGAAGTAACATAATTAATGAAAAAAGCAATATGGGCTGCAGAGTTACCTGAATAACTCTGTTGTGATACTTCTGGCTGAGAGAGTGACCAATTGTATCAAGGACCATGTTTCTCAACCCTCCACTGAAATATACCTACAAAGCTGTAGTTGCATAAGCTCTAGACATAGAATCATTTGAAGGTCAAGAAATATGCATGGAAATGTTTTTTAAAAACTAAAAGATGCATGCTATTATATGGACCAAAATCTGGACTACAAAAAGAATTAGCTCCAAGAATGAATAAACTAAGCAACTTGACATTGCATACTTTCGAAAAGTTAGGATCACAGATTAGTCATTATATCAAAGCCCAAACTAACTGAACCAAAGAGCAAAATCCTAAACAAATAGTGTGATAATACGGAATTACTTACTGCTCACTGCATACTATACAAATGGAATAGCAATGCAGTGTTGTAGCAATAGTAGTTGGTTGAGAATTCCCCAAAGAAATCAAAAGGATCTCAATTGACAACTGCAACAGCATGTGCCGATATAGCTGGGAACATTCTGTTCAACTAATAACAAGATGACAGTAGTTTAAAGTCACAAGTAAGAAATGACGCACAGATCTGCTAGTTCAGATATGTATTCAAGGACTACATGATTGCTAGATATTCAGAAAGTAACCAGCGGACATATACAATAAAGCATAACTGATAACAACAATGCAGACCTATGTCTTTTCAAATGTCAGATTTCTTCAAACAAATAATGAGGATTGTTGGAAACCATAACAAAATGGTCTGAAATAAGAAAGTAGCAGATTACTCACAAAATCAACGGACCACAGAGACAGTAGACCCAATACGATCAATAGGATTTGGAGTTGAGAAAGCTCCATTGTATAAGATATTGAAAGCCCTCCAAGAAGTGCAGCAATTTGAAGATTTCTCTCAATTGATCCCAAAGTAAGATCCACAGGAGATAGGAAAGCAGACGTATCGATCCCATTTAGCTTAAGCTCATCCAATTTATAAAGTCTTTGAGGTACCTAGTAGAGATTTCAGTAAAACGGAGACAATGTTAAGATGGTACAACACAACCAAATAAAATGACAAAGGTAAATAATATGTTTTTCCCGTCTATGTGGCGCAGAAGAATACCATCACTCATAGTGAAGAAGATGGTTAAAGATAACTGCACTTGCTTACATAGACAATTAGTGACATGAAAGAGAAATAAAGAAGGTCCAGCAAATTTTATTTGATAAACAGAAGATATTGTTTATTGTGATTCTGAGATTTGGTTGGCTGTATTTGTGCCTTGGATGAGATGTTTCGGGGCAACAATTAAAGTTCCGAGTTCACACAAAAGTAATTTGTGCCAATTTATCTCAAGTCTTGAACATACTTAACGAAATAACAATGACCAACGCTGCTCCTACCTATTGCCCATTCCATCATTTGTTATGTCAGAAAGATAAGGTTACAAGTACAACCACTGCAGAAGTAACAACTAAACGTAATTAATACAGTGGTTCCTTTTTTCCGTTCTGAATATAAGACAGTGGTTCTGTTACGGGCAGGGAGATTGGTGGGAACGGACTGACGTGGATTATACTTGAAACAGGTAACTGGGCGTGTCCCTGGACCTCGCTGGCGTGGAGGAGCCGTCACGGCCGCCGAGGCAGGACTTCAACGATGCCTAACCAGCCCTGCCGTACCTCTGTTTATAAGGTACAGAGCCGACCTAACAAACTATAACAACTGACGCTAAACTCAAGCAAGAACCCATGCTAATCCAACAAACTGAAACTAATTGTCGGGCTTTATTCCCGCGTGACGTGACAGGTTCCTGTTGCTTAAGAGCATCTCCAAGAGACTCCCATAAAATTGCCCCTATAAACTTGTTTCTAGGAGCAACCAAAAAATTATGAGGGGCAATTTTTCTCTCCTCCTCCAACAGTTCTCCCCTAAAAATGGATTAGAACACTTTTGATTGGGCCACATCAGCATTTGAGGCCGCCACCAGAAACATTAATTCTATAGAAAAGGAAGAGATGGGAGCCCCAATTCTTCTCCTGTTTGTAGCTACAAATGAGGGGAGTTTTGGAGCTATGAAAAAGTTGAGAGGGGTTTTGGAAGTCTGTTGGAGATGGGTTTTTTTTGATAAAATCCCAATATTTTGATTTAAGGAAGGTTTATAGGAGTCTTTTGGAGATGCTCTAACAATCACTACACTTTTCTTTTGCCCAGCACTATAGCCAAAACAAAGGCACTATGGTCTCCATGTGATATTTGGTTCAGCTTCTGAAGCAGGTTGGGAGTACCATTCTTCCTTAACAAATCAAATACCGCTAGAAAATACTGAAATTCTGACACAAGCGCACACGGGCGAAGCGTCGCTGCCATTTATTTTCTCATAAATGGAAAGACAAATCAAGACTGAATCATGACCCGATCAAGAGGACGCAATGCGAACCTGCCTGGCGGTGCCAAAGCCTCGGAGCCCGCCGTCGTCTCCCTGGGAGCCCCGCACGAGGGAGAGCGCGGCCTCGTCGTTCCCCTTGCTCAGCGCCTCGTCCACCTGCTCCAGCACCGCCCTCAGCCGCGCGGCGGGCTGCGCGGAGGAGGTGTCCGCGGCGCGCACCGGCGGCATCCGCCGCCTGACGGCGGGGG
>LAPY01000364.1:19008-36285 GCA_000970635.1 Eragrostis tef | reverse complement strand
GGGCGTCGGCAAGGTGCATTGGGACAACAAGGTCGCCGCGTACGCGCAGAGCTACGCGGCGCGGCGCCAGGGAGACTGCGCTCTCCAGCACTCCACCAACAGCCCCTACGGCGAGAACATCTTCTGGGGCGGCGCCGGCAAGTCCGGGTCGGCGGCGGACGTCGTGGGGTCCTGGGTGTCCGAGAAGCAGTACTACCACCATGGCAGCAACACCTGCTCGGCGCCCAGGGGGCCGGCCGCCGGACTATTGCGGGCACTACACGCAGGTGGTGTGGCGCGACTCCACCGCCATCGGCTGCGCGCGCGTCGTCTGCCGCGACAACCGCGGCGTCTTCATCATCTGCAGCTACGAGCCCCGTGGCAACATCGTCGGAAGGAAGCCCTACTGATTGCAAGCTAGACTAGGACGTGTGTAGCTAGTAGTCATGAAGCTCTTTGACATGCATGGTGAGCTCATGGCTATTAGTCACATAAGCCCTATACATACGAATATAAGGGATAATGCATGAAGCATGTCCTATGAATAAGAGTAAATAAGGGCCCCGAGTAGGCCCTCGACAATTATTTCACCATACCTCCACTTATATCCAAAATATTCATCTAAGATGTTTCATTTACCTATGTCCGAAATGTTGTTTATACTACCTCCGTCCAGAAAAAAAGACTTTCTCAGTTTTTCTCAAGTCAAATTATCTTAAGTTTGACCAAATATGTTGAGATATATTCAACATTTATGACAGCATATGGGTAGAAGATGAAAATATTCTACAGTAAATCAAAGAATGAATTACACAAAGCTACAACTTGTTGTGTCAATGTTTAGAAAACTATAACTTTTAGAACCAGCTTTTTCAGAGAACTATAACTATTTTTCACAATGTTTAAAAAACTACAACTTTTGAAACCAATTTTTTCAGAGAACTATAACTATTTTGACGATGGTTTTTTTTTAAAAAATACCACTTTTGCTTCTGGCCCCATGTCAAAATTTTAATTATGCTTCAAATTAGCTTTGGAATGATTTTATTTCAAATTACCAAACTATTTGGATTTCTTCCAGTTTAAATGGTTGACTCTAAACTTGATGTAGTACCAGAAAAATTGACATGATTTTTAGATGCTTATAACTGATGTTTTTGAGATTAAAGTGTCGAGGAATTTTAAAAATATGAAGATAATGACATGGAAGGTATAAAAGTTTAAGGACAATGCCACGGAAGGGATAGATAGGGGAAGTTTTCGATGGAATGGAAGGGGTTATCTCTTCAAATCAAATATAGATGATTTCCAGCTCATCCTTGCAACAACAACAATGAATGAAATGAGTAATCGTTGTTTGGCTTTGTGATATACAGAAGACCAGATAAACAGAAAACCAACTTTGAATATCTGAAAGTGAAAGGTCCATAAGCAGATAAATAAAAATCTCTGAACGTCCACTAGATTTTATTGCAAGGAACGGCCAGTCTGGCTATGCCAAACAAACAAGGAAAATCTAAGTAAATCATAAATCATTTAGAAAAGAAGCAAATTTCTGTTCTCAAATAGGATTGCATAGCACCAGGATAAGATATTTTACAAATTGACAACAAGTTATTACACATTTTCTCATGCGCATGTGACCTACATTGTACAGAGACAAGTTTGTTCAAACATGGAGCAAAACATTCTACTCAAGCGGGTGACACAAAATCTCTTTCGAGACTGCCCATCACGCAACAGCCTTTTCATATAAATTTGGAAATGATAAACTAAACTAATACCATAAGCTTGTTTTCTACTCAAAACTGAACTCAGTATTTTCGTCATGGTCCAGATCACGCTATAAAAGTAGTATTTTTTTTCTTGTTAAAGAAACATTTGGTACAGACAGCTGCTGAAGAGTGTTGCAGAGATAATAATTGGTACATATTTCCAAAGAAAGAGAATAAATTCTGTACAAGTGTATATAGCCTCCACATACACCGCAGCACTGGTACCTGCTTTTAACATCGTTGAAGAATCATTATACCATGTAGCGGAACCGAAATTGTCACTGATTGTCTGACAGGCAATGTTCCACACACGCTTTTGCCAATCTTCACTAATATATAGATCTTTTAAGCAAAGAAATGTAAAAACCTACATTGGACTAACACTCACTAAAATAGTGGAGGATAAGAACAAATACCAAACTTCATAAGAAGGCCACACTGCTCAAAGAGATAAAACAGGTAGCAGCATATGAAACATTCATGACAGTACTGAAAAAAGAGGGGAATATGCAAAAAAGAAACAATAATATGCATACCAGACATTAATTATGGTTCAACAAGACAGTTTTAGCACGGCACAATCTCGAAAGTATTTACCACCTATGTTGTACTAACAATCACTCGTACACATACATGATTACATAAAGGAGACTAGAGTTACTAATTTAACTGAAGCACGTAACCCTATCAGATACATGTGTCCTCAAGCACCAAACAAAAGCTGCTGGAACTAATGAAAACCATATTACACTATGATCAGAAAGACCAATGATGGTTGAGCCAGTCACACAATGAAAGTAGGATTACTGTTGCCCATCTGCCAATGATTCTGAAAACAAGGGAACATATGGAATATAACCATAGCAATTCTGCCCAAGATGACTAATCATATGCACTTCCCGGCTATCCATGTCATAAGACATTAGTTTTTTTCCACGACCAAATACGAAGAACACCATATTGCGGTCTGGGTGGATAGCGACAACAATAAATTCATTGAATGCAAACCGGACTTGGTACTTTCTAACCAGATGGTTAAAGCTGACTGTGTGCTTTAGAGTCCATTTTTCACTATTACGGTCCTCAAGTACCCAGATTACTAGTTTGTCACGGGTAGTATCATCACTGTTTGCCAAATGCAGCTTTCCCTGGGACAGATTAATGAATCCAAGACCAGTACCAACACAAGGTGATTTCTCCCTGTTTGGAAAACCAATGATCCTCCAAGTTCTCCCCTCCACGTCCACTGCCCCAATTACAGAAGTGGCGACCACATAGAGCATGCCGTGAGAAAACACACTATTGAAAACCGGATTCAGCTTAATGTCAACGCTCCAGTTGCTCTGCTTGAAGCTCCAAAGTCCGGCTTCAGACGAGTAGATCTCCACACGTAAGACGCGCCCATTCCCATCATAATCACCATCATCATCATCTTCACCATCGCTATTCTCATCATCTTCATTATTGTTAACCTCAGGCCAATTCAACTGGAACTCAAAGACATGGAAATGTGAGGAGACAGCCGGCTCGAACCCCAAGCGAGCCATATGCACCACCTTCTTCGACAAACGCCGTGAGACCGGCACCGCAACCCACTTCTCCATGGCAAGGTTGATGACGAGATAATCAAACTCCTCCGGGGCAGCGAACCTGTAGCAGCAGCAGAGGAGGAGGCCGTTGCAGCCGTCCACCACACGGAGGCCCTGCCGCACTTTGTCGGGCAGGAAGCTGAGGCAGGGGTCGACGGACGGCGGACCAGTACAGGGCATGTAGGGGAGGGTGCGACCATAGTCACGGTAGAAGAAGCCGGCGAGGGTCTGGGGCAGCTTCCGGTGGTTGTGGGGGTCAGCGATGAGGGCGCGCCAGCGCCTGGAGACGCAGGCGAAGCGGCGGAGGGATCTGTACGGCACGTGCGAGAGGATCTCGATGAGGAGGTCGTCGGGGAGCTTGTCCATCGGGTTTGGCTCCATCCAGCTCATCCCGCCTCTCCCCTTCCCGGAGCAGTCCCCTACCATTTCAACAATCTTGGTCAGCCTGCGCTGCTGCAGACGGAGGAGGGGTCAGAGAAGGGGCGGAGGAGGACGGAGGGGATCCCGGATCCGCCGCCAAATATGCTTACCGGAGGCACAGCACGGGACCGAGAGGAAGACGACGACGCAGGGGATCCGCCGCGATTATGGATTTGCCGGAGGTGCAGCCCGGGACGGCGAGCGTCGGTAGGGGGCGCGCCCCCCGTTCGAGACCGGCGACGAAGGGTTTGGGGGCGGCGGCGAGGTGGAGAAATCACAAGCGAAGCTTCGGGCCTTTTTTTTTTTTGAGAGAGAGAGAGGAGGCTTTGTTTGGGCCGTAAGGCCCACGAGTATAGTTCAACATGGCTTCATTCTGTGCAATCCACCGGATAGAAGGAATGTTTTACTAATATAATCGTTTATTAATTATTTAATATCAATAACCGCTCGCTCTAAATTTTGCGAAACTTTTTTTAAAACGAAATTTTGCAAAACTAGTCGAACCATTCCTGCAATTATTTGTTGGACAAACCGTCTCCGCGCTCCCAAAAGTAATGCATCGAGCATCTCCTTCTCCGGTTGTGGTGGAACGACGCCTCTAAGGTGAAGCAAAAAAGCTCCATCAAATAGGTGATGTCCAGATAATTACACCGTCAGACACAAAATATACTCTTATATATAAACTCTACCTCTATGAGCATTTTCGAAAATTGAGCCGATAAATCTTCAAGATTGACAAATTCATCACTAGCGTCTCGCTTAAAGCACACGCTATACTGCATATCTTGCGTGAGCGGAAATAGAAGAAGCCATTTGCCCTCCTCGTCCCTCTCAACGAGCATGGTGGCAACGCACTCGAGGACGACGTTGGTGTCAACCTAGCATTTGCCCTCCTCGCCCCTCTCAACGAGCATGGTGGCCCGCACCTTTGTTAGTTGACACTATTCAAGTTTTCGTGCATTCCACCACAAGATTCCTCCGCAGACGTGGTTTTCCGCCACTGGTGTGTGTCCAACTTGTGTCGATGAACCCCCAAGCAGTGGCGGATCCATGGAGGTAGATATTTTTCTCAAGTATACACAGTAGTCTGGATGTAGATATTTTTCTGTGCAGTATAAAATATGCAATAGTCTACTCTTGCGTAAATGATATATAGTTACATCTGATTCAACCAAGGGGTCCTAGAAAGAGACAACAACCAATGACTACCGAGTCCATGTCCGTATACATGTACTTTATAATAGGAACGGTTCATCCCAACCATGATATATACAATTATATACATTTTCTAACAAACCATTAGAATATGAGAAAAATCATGCGGTTTTTCATGATGGAGCAATATGAACAGGTTCAAACACAATTTGACCAATCGGGGTTAAAATAATTCATCTTTATTAAATTAAGTATGAATTACCTAATAATGGAACTAATAGTTTTACTAATTGACCTCGTGAAATAAATTTTGTTCGGGTGCCAACAAAGTTTTGTTTGTTTAATCTCAAGACATTTGTGTATTTTTATCAAAAATCTTAGTTTCTTTCATCTTTCAAGAATCATAATAATGAAAATTTGACGGATTAAACAGATAATACGACAGCGGTTGTGGTGGAACGACGCCTCTAAGGTGAAGCAAAAAAGCTCCATCAAATAGGTGATGTCCAGATAATTACACCGTCAGACACAAAATATACTCTTATATATAAACTCTACCTCTATGAGCATTTTCGAAAATTGAGCCGATAAATCTTCAAGATTGACAAATTCATCACTAGCGTCTCGCTTAAAGCACACGCTATACTGCATATCTTGCGTGAGCGGAAATAGAAGAAGCCATTTGCCCTCCTCGTCCCTCTCAACGAGCATGGTGGCAACGCACTCGAGGACGACGTTGGTGTCAACCTAGCATTTGCCCTCCTCGCCCCTCTCAACGAGCATGGTGGCCCGCACCTTTGTTAGTTGACACTATTCAAGTTTTCGTGCATTCCACCACAAGATTCCTCCGCAGACGTGGTTTTCCGCCACTGGTGTGTGTCCAACTTGTGTCGATGAACCCCCAAGCAGTGGCGGATCCATGGAGGTAGATATTTTTCTCAAGTATACACAGTAGTCTGGATGTAGATATTTTTCTGTGCAGTATAAAATATGCAATAGTCTACTCTTGCGTAAATGATATATAGTTACATCTGATTCAACCAAGGGGTCCTAGAAAGAGACAACAACCAATGACTACCGAGTCCATGTCCGTATACATGTACTTTATAATAGGAACGGTTCATCCCAACCATGATATATACAATTATATACATTTTCTAACAAACCATTAGAATATGAGAAAAATCATGCGGTTTTTCATGATGGAGCAATATGAACAGGTTCAAACACAATTTGACCAATCGGGGTTAAAATAATTCATCTTTATTAAATTAAGTATGAATTACCTAATAATGGAACTAATAGTTTTACTAATTGACCTCGTGAAATAAATTTTGTTCGGGTGCCAACAAAGTTTTGTTTGTTTAATCTCAAGACATTTGTGTATTTTTATCAAAAATCTTAGTTTCTTTCATCTTTCAAGAATCATAATAATGAAAATTTGACGGATTAAACAGATAATACGACAGCTCCAATTAAAAAATAAGAATTCTTAAAGATCACAGAGTTGTTCAACTAAAATTCTTCAAACTTGCAAGTTTTCTAATATTTTTGAAATTTTAGAGCCGTCATATTTACTCCTATAAATCTGACAAAATTCACCAAACTTCAACTTTTATATTCTAGCTAGTTATAGAATTATTTTCCACCATAGGTTTTATGTAAAAGTTTTAAGTTACATAAGAAGGTACATTTTTCTATGTTAGTTATTTTAATTTACAAATTCTAATAAGTATGATGCTCATGAGGTGAACAATATCGCTTGATAACATGCAATTTAAAAATGGAATGCTACATGATTCGGTAGAATCAGTGGTTCTTTTGAGCATTTTAATCACCACTGCTAGCAACTATGTTGCTTACCTTATGAAAATAAGGGGATCATTGTTGCGATACCTGCATTAGACTTGTGATGGTTTATAGATTTACTCTAAAAAATAGTAATGAGCAGCATAAACAAATTGTAAGCCTGCATCCTTTGTTGATTAATCAGTTATTGGATAAATATTCCCAAATTTGGACCTAATCTAAGCTGCAATCTTTGCACAATTGTAGAACAACATCCACTTTTGCAGTGCTCTTTTGGTCATAAAAAAGTCTAGCGAGTCTACATATACCTTGATATCAAGTCCATAAAAAAGACTAGGAGCACCTATGGGTGCTGATTTCAATCCAGCTCTACTCTGTGTACATTCAATGGTTCTTGTTTAATACATCCTGTGCCGTTTCTTAATTCTTCACACTCCTTATTGTTAAATCCTTCATTTGCCTTCTTTCTGTAACAACAGAACAAAAATAATCAATCTAGGGGTAGAATGAAACTGAAACTATTGGGTTCTTAGTTAACTTGTTTGCGACTTTCAAATTAACACATCATACAATCACCAACCACTATCGAATTAGACTATCATGTATCAGAATATACATTATTTGCTGCACTAACAAAATGAAACCATTTTCTGTTGGAGGCTTTAGTTCCACAGAAATTGAAGCTGACTACCTGATTTGTGGCACTTTGGTGTCATCAGCAGAATGAACTAGATCCATTTATCTTGCTAACGTGAACCACAATATTGGTCTCAACAAAAAAAAAACTTGAACCACAATATTGAAGGAGCAACAAAAACAAAGCTGCAGGACACTTCCAGGAAACTTTCTACAAAAGCATGCATCTGCAAATAAAGCACACCTAAAATCCTAGAAATACATGATAATGAAACTCTGAAGTGTTCCACCAATTAAGATCGACATAATTCAGCATAAAACCATATCGGTCAATGACTCTTAGAACTGCATCAAGCAACCATATATTTCTTAGTTTTTGCCAAACACTAGACATTCGCATGCATGCAAACTCACCTCAACAAGCAGATGCACGCACACACTAGAGTTGTGAGCTATGCAGAGTAATTCACCAACTGAACTAATTATACCATAGTGATAAGGATTTGCTCATATATATGAACGGAATTTACTTCTTACCCAGCACAGAAGGCATCATTTGGTAAGGCTAAATGATCGACTGACCCGACTTAAACTGGGCCTCCACCTTGAAGCTCTCCAGACAAAACGCTACATGATCCTTAGACGTGGTTCCAGCAGAATGGTTCAAGCATACCAGAACGACGCCTGCGGCCACTGCTCGGACATGGTCTACTTGTCGAGGCGAGGGGATTGCCTGCTCCAGTTCCAGCAATGATGCTTGGCGCTGCAACTCCCAAATTAACTTCCCCTTGTCACCCTCTCTGCGAAGCCATGCTTTCATGACCTGCCCCTTGGCGACCATCGGATCAGGAGTGAAAGAGACAAGGCAGCACTCTGCGCTCTTGGTCTCCCCGACAGCGTAGCGCGTCGTCGCCGAGACGCCGGGAGGGAGAGGCACGACGGCGAACTCCATGGTCAAGGTGTCGAGCGAGAGCAGCTTGGGCTTGTTTGGGTACTTCCAGTAGACGCACCTCGCGGCGTGCATCGGCGAGGCGAGGACGCTGCACCGGGTCTCCGTTTGCGGCGCGGCGACCGCCGCCCATGGGTGGAGCGTCCACTTGTTGGTGTCGATGTCGTAGACGGCGGCGCGCACCTTCTGGTTGCAGCACTGCACGGAGGCGACACGGAACGACGCCGTTGAGGAGAAGGACCCGATATCGCCGCCGCCATCGGGCGGTTGGCTGTGGACGGTGAAGCATCTGCTGGAGATGGGGTCGTAGACCGTCATGCCGACCTCGGGGCAGCGACCGTTGGTGGAGGTGGTTAGAAGAAGGGAGACACCGGGGGGAGCCAGTAGGAGATGTAGGAGCGGCGGAGGAAGGCGGTGAGGGCCAGATCGCCGCCGGCGACCGGGTGGTAGCTGAAATCCGGGGAGACGTAGCTGAGGAGGGGAGGGCAGCGGACGGCCTGCCAGTGGCGGCAAGCGCAGGCCGCGCGGGCGATGGAGACGAGGGACGGCAGCCGGAGGAAGATCTCGCCGACGACGTCGTCGCCCAGGGAGGAGATGTGTGTGTCGTGGATCTGGAACCATGGGAGGAGGCGGCGGCGGCGGTCGTGCTTCTCCTCTTGGCCTCCATCGATCGATCTCCACAATCTCAGCTAGGGATTCTGCAGGTTGGGGGGACTATTATGATGGATGATATTCTATAGATTTCGTCTAGTCGGGATATATTTTTTTCAATACTAAAAACCGGGTAGAACTCAGAAAAATCAACCCTTAGTTTTAGTTGAGTTCTATCTATGTGCCGGTACGCACGCATATATCATCGTTGTTGTGCGTCCATGGCGTCGTTGTTGTTCTAAGGAAAAAATATTTATTATGATTTCCTTTTTTTGCGACTGATTATATGATTTCCTTGTGTAACACAGAAAAAACTTGTTATACTTCGGCTATGTAACCCAACAACTGCAACTGAAAACAAAAAATATTATGTCAACGATTTGATAGAATGTCCGTTTGATAGAAAATTTATGTTGCCCCTAGCAAAACACGTGCATTGTACACTAACCCAAAAAAATATGGATAGCTGTCGAGACTACACTGCAAGCAAATTGAAACTTGCAGCAGGAAGCCAGCCATTTGATTCAGAACCTAGATTGAAAGTCCGCAAAAAAAAAATTAATAGCTTTCAGCTCTACCCTGCATATATTCAGTGATTCGTCTTTAATACATCATCTGGCTAGCTTATTTCTTCACAGTCCTTGTAGCATTCTCCATTTGCCATCTTTCTGTTAAAATGGAAACATAATCAATCTAGGACTTGAAAGAAAACCAAAATTATCGATTCATGAATATTAGGGAAACTGTGCACTAACGTTAATTTATTTGCGATTTTCACAGTAACACATCATACGATCACCATTTCCCTTAAAATATTAGGGAAACTGTTAAATAATGTAGTTTGTCAATCTTTTTTTTTTTGCTAAGTTTAAAACACATAGAACGTTTTGGTGCATACTATCGTTTTAAGGGGAAAAAAGCAATGTCTATACTATTCTATAAGTTTTCATATAGAATTCGCGGTTTTCATATCATCCTCTTTACAAGACCTATGAATATATTTTTTTTGAAATGACAAGACCTATGA
Organism: Eragrostis tef; assembly: GCA_000970635.1. Taxonomy (NCBI): domain Eukaryota; kingdom Viridiplantae; phylum Streptophyta; class Magnoliopsida; order Poales; family Poaceae; genus Eragrostis; species Eragrostis tef. The sequence goes on along the minus strand of LAPY01000364.1, from coordinate 26,295 downwards.
ATTAAGATACTCCTATGTCAGAATATAATTATTTATTAATTAGCACTAATGCAATGAAAACCATTCTGTTGGAGGCTTTAGTTCCACAAAAATTTATGTTGACAACCTGGATTTGGTTACTTTAGAATCATCAGCAGAATGAGCTACAAGAAGATGATTCATATTTAACAGAAAAAAACTCTTTTCAGTACACAACTGACAACAAAATGAGCTAGATCGATCAATGTATGGATTGTTAAGGAATTAAAAATTAAGGATCCTCTGAAATATGGTACAATCAGAAGCTTCACTCAAAACCTGGGCCTCACATTATTGGTGAATTTCACTTTGTAGAGCCAAGGAAGTTATACAGAGACATAAAAAATTAACAATTAATGTGACATGAACTTTGAGACCCTTACAACATTTTCTATACAACAGGGGAAAAAATAAAGTAGTAGAGAAGGAATTCTACAGAAATCAATCAATAATAAGTTCTGTGAAAAAAATCTGTAATTTGTTCTAGCTGCCCTATGATTACACGCATAAGTCATGGACACAGTTACCAAAACAACGACGAGTGAACAGACCCTGAACAATAATAAATTTGCAGTTTGAAAAGAAAAAACAGAAGAATACACACAACCTTCAAAAGTCATGGATTTGTATCATTAATGACTTATATACTCATGCCTCGTTATTTGTTAATATAATAAACTACCTATTTTTATCTCCTTCCTGATTTTACTTGAAACCAAGATATATTAACATCCTACATTGTCAAACAACAAAAAGAATTGCACAAGTTGTTACACTGATGAAGGTTGACACGATCCATGTCGTAACCATAAATGCAAATCTTCACCTTACACGTGTGAAACAAGAAAAAGAAACTACACAACAAGAATCAAAGCGAAGCAATCCAGTGGAATCGTGCCATACAACGGGTGCCATAAGATTTTAATAAATGGAGGTAGTGGCAACTGGCAATGCGTTGGAGTCGTGCCATACAATAGGTGCCATAAGATTTTAATAATGATGTACACTACTCACTGTATGAACCAGATGTTGCAGAAGACTGGAACTTTTTGGATCATCTAAAAACAATGTAACCACATTTAAAAAGAAACAATGTAACCTTTAGCCAACAAATTGAGGCGGCCAAACCATTTTGTAAGAGTACAAGATCAGTTCGCGGGACACGACTGCTGTAGCATTTTGAAGCTATTGAGGCAAAACACGGCGTGATCATCGACAGACCGGGAAAACACGGCGTGATCATAGAGTATTTGGTCAAGTACGGCATTTTATGAGGACAAGGGAGAAATTTTCACTTCTACTTCGTAACCAAACCATAGGTTCAGGCAACTTGTCTACCATTGGCACATTTGTACGGAAGAGAATATATAGTTCATTTTCCAGAAGTGCGAAAATACCAGAATGGATACAAAAATTATATTTATATATGCAAGTTCAGACATCTAAACAACAGAACCAGATACAAAAGCCAGAGAGATGAGGCAAAACGGCATCATTTAGAACCGATAAATATACTACAGTGCAAACAAATTGAAACTTGCAGCAGAAAACCATTTGATTCAGAACCATGATACAAATCCGCAAAAGTACTACATGCACGATATGGTTACCGATTTAAATCCAGCTCTAAGTTGCGTACATTCAGTAATTTTGTCTAGTACATCGTGTGCCTTGCTTAGTTCTTCAGAGATCCTCTCTCCATTGATTCTTCATTTGCCTTCTTTCTGTTAAAAAAGACAACAATAAATCTAGGAGCACAAATAAAACTAAAAGCGTTGGGTGAGTAGTTGTCTGCGACTTTCATATTGGCACCTCATATGACTACAATTTCCCTCGAAATGTTAGGAATATTATTAAAAGAGTTAGGTCGTCAAGTTTTCTTTTCAACTTCAGCACACATAATCATGTTTTCATGCATTCCATATTTTTTAAGGAAAAAAAAAGGCAAATACTATACTCTCTCAAATTCTAGTAAAGAATTTGTGTCTTTAGTATCGTCCTTTTTCCAACAGCTATGAATAGATTATCAATTATGATCAGAATACTATTTTTAGCTCTAATGAAATGAAAACAATTTTCTGTTGGAGGCTTAATTTAGTTCTACTGAAATTTAAGTTGATAGCCTCAATTATGGCACTTTCCGTTATCAGGAGAGTAAGCTAGCTCAATGTATCTCAAGAAGATAATGCATATTTAAAAAAACACTCTTTTCTACACAACTGACAACAAGGAATTATAAAGACATAAAAGGTCAACAATCTGACGTGAACTTTGAAACTCATTTTGAAATTATTTTTTGTGCCACATAGTGGGAGGAAATGAAGTGTTAGAGTAGGGTTATAGTTCTATGGTGGATTTTGTCGGCTAAGAGAAGAGGTTAAATAGCATAGATTACAGCAGTAATTCCACATAAATCACCCAATAGTAAGTTTGGTGGAAAAATTCTGTAATTTGTCCTTGTTGCACTTTTATTACACACATGAAGTCCTAGACACAGCTATCAAAACAACATATGTTAACATTTCCTGATCTGTATGCAGTAGGCGGAAAAGATAGTATATATTATGGTGAATTTTATATGCAGTAGTGTGATAGTTCTATGGTGAATTTTACATACAGTCAAAGGCTTAAGAGAATAAGTGAAAAAGCATAGATTGGTATCGGAATTCCACAGAAATCACCCAATAAAAAGCAGTGAAAATTTTCTTTAATGTTTTCTAGCTTCCCTATGACTACACAGATGAAGTCATGCCACAGCTACCAAAACAACACATGTGAACAGACCCTGAACAATAATATATATATACTTGCAGTATGAAAAGAACGAATACAAGAATAGACAACATTTTGCCATACGCATCTGCAACTGCACAACCCACAATATAAGACTGACACGTACATGCTGAAATAAGCAAACCAGATCATGCATGACCTTCGAAAGCCATGAATTTATATTGTTAATGACTCGCCACGTTAATAGACAAAGATTAACATCCTACAGTGTTAGCCAAGAAAAAGAATTGCACAGGTGGTTACACTAATGAAGATTGACACGATCCATATATGTTGCAACCACAAATGCAAACCTTCACGTTACACAAGTGTCAAAAAGGAAAACAATGTTGAAATCGTGCCATACAATGGAGGTAGTGACAAACTGGCAGGCAAACCTTTGGCAACCATGGGTGGCAGCCTAATTACAGATTTTGTGTTTATTTTGCACTTTGTTTTTCCAACACAAAATGGGTGTTATAAGATTTCATTAATGTACACTTAATGTACGCACCAGATGTTGCAAAAGGCTGGAACTTTTTTTCGATCATCTAAAAATAATGTAACCATAAATTTTATACTGAACATCGTGTCTTCTCGATCGTGTGGAAAAAAAAAAGAAGAAGAAGAGAGGTGGAGTTAGTAGTTACCTTTAGCCAATAAAGGCGGCCAAGCCATTTTGGTAAGGGTACAAGATCAGTTCGCGGGACACGAACTGCTCCAGCATTTTGAAGCTGTCCAGGCAAAATGCGGCGTGGTCATCGACATCCTGCGAACGACGTCCTTCCACCTTAAACCACACAAGAACGTTGCCGGCGGCCACGGCTAGGACTTTATACACTCTCAGCCGGACGGGGACTGCGGCCGCTACCAATCCCATCAGGGGCACTTGCCGGTGCAACTCCCAGTGCTGCACGACGTCGTTGCCCGTAACCACACGACGCCACACCTGCATCGTCTGCCCAGCGTCGGCGATCGAGTGAGCCGAGCACGAGACGAGGCAGCACTCCGCGTCCCTCGTCTCCCCGACGGCGTAGGGCGTCCTGGCCCTGACGCGGTGCGGGAGAGGGATGACCGAGAACTCCATGGTGGCGACGTCGAGCGAGAGCAGCCGGTCGTGCGCGGGGTACTTCCAGTAGACGCACCTCCCGGCGTGCATCGGCGTGGGCTTTATCATGAAGGAATTCTGGTTGGTTGGTTCCGGAGCCGAGACGCCTTCCACCCACGGGTGAAAGGTCCATCGATTGGAGCTCAAGTCCTACACGGCGGCGCGAATCCGCTGGCCGTCTTTTTGCACGGAGGCCACGCGGATGGACGCCCCGCTGCCGTCGGTGTCGTCGTATCCTCCATCCAGGAGGAGACAGTCCGTGAAGTAGCAATATGAGTGACCATCATCTGATTCTGGCCGGGCGCCGATGGTGATCCTGAGGCTCGAGGCTGGCTCGTAGACGGCCAACACCTCCTTGGCATTGCGATCCTGCTCGGACGGGCTCCCCGGGGAGACGAGGAGGACGCCGTGGCGGCAGTCCAGGACGAGGTCGCCGGGTCGGTGGAAGTTGGTGCGGCGGAGGAACGCGGCGATGTCCGGGTCGTCGCTCAGAGAACGTGCCGCCGGGTGAGTTAGGGAACAGGACGAGACGTACCTGACGAGGGGAGCGCATCCGTGGACGTCACGGAAACGGCGGAGGAAGACGGGTGATGAAGCGACGGCGCGCCAGTGCACGCAGGCGCAGGAGGCGCGGGCAACACAGGCGAGGGATGGGAGGCGGAGGAAGATCTCGCCGAGAACGCCGTCGACTAGGGACGAGATGGGTGCTGGATCCGGCGCAACGGGAGGAGACATCGTGGGTCGGTTTGCTGCGCGTCTTCTCATCTCATGAGATTTTTCGCAACAACAGAGAGCTGGGATATGGGGCTATATGCAGATATTTTTTCTAGAAGTATATATAGTATTAGAATATATGCAGTATAGACCGGAGCTTTCCTGCGTAGTAGTATATAAAATATATGCAGTAAACTGCTCCTTTGCCTAAACGATAGAGCGGCTGATTCAACCAAGGTAGAGTCCAGATTCAATATACAATAGGCTGTTACCATACAACGCTGAGGAGTCCATGTCCTTGCACATCAATTGTACTTGCTAATAGGAACGGCTTATCCCAACATTGCTAGCTTTCTCGCCCAAAAAAAAGTGTACCTTAGCTAGATAAAAAGAAATGTACTCCTTTCGGTCACACACGTTTGGAATTTTGACTGCCCATAAGAAACTAAATTAAGTTCGGACATGAACAAACACATATATACAACGCTAAAAATTAAGAAACAGTTCCTATACTCAATACGCATGCTCCTAAAAATAGTACATGATTGTTGTGAACAAGGTTAGCATGCACTGATTGATGGCGGATAAGGCGTAGAGTTTTTAGGTCTTAGTTCGTTTTCTAGCAAACAAAAAAATCACAAAGCTCTCCATGATGTCATTCAAGATGAATGAGTTCAAACACAATTTCACTAATTATGGTTAACACAATTCATTGTAATTAAATTAAATATGTATTACAGTATTATGGTACAAATAAATTTACTAATACAATATAACCAATCTGGTTGTCTAGATTAAGAAATGTATTTCAATTCGAGAGGATGGACAAATTTGGATGAAAAATATTTTTTTATCCTAACTGAGAGTGACCACGGGTTGCTTAACTTAATTACCATAGGTAGATGCAGCCAATGCACCCTTAGTCTCGCAATGATCTCCGATGCACGCTTAATAACCTCCATGCTTGCATCGACATTGCAAGTAGTGGTGTAGCTGCTACTGATGTGAGTATGAGGCCCCCATCCCACCAGCGAGGTTTTCTAGTTCTTTGAGGTAGCCCATCTAACCGACCAGCCAGTCCAACTAGCATTATGAATTTCATGTTGTTCTAGGAGACTACCATAACGAGGGACCAAGACAAGACTTAAATCTAAAATCCTAGAATGGTACTGTATGGATTTGATGGTATCTAAGATGTTTGCATTGTACAAGTTAAATACCAAGCCTTCATTGATCGATCAAGAATTACTTTTGTTTCAAAATGAACCTTCATTCCTTAACTAAACACATAATTTTCCATTAAAATTTTGTACAAAAGATTGTAATGTATGTACCACCATCATTGTTAAGTAGAATATCTTGCCACCAGGCTAAAGGTTTTCTCCTCGCTCCAAGTATGCCCTAACCTGCAAGCATGTTTTTGTATGTGTTGAAAAAGTGGGATCCTATCAAGCCCTGTAGCATGGCGATCCCTGTATCATACAATTCCTTCTTAACACAACGGCACGATAATCTGGCGGTGTATTCTATGGGAAAACATTCTTTGTTCATCTTATATGCAGGTAGCAGCTCATCTTATTCATGTATCATCTCTATCTCTACTCCTAAAAAGTCTTGACTTAGTCTTTCGTGATCCTGAGGCGCAAGTCCGTGCAACATCGCTGGCCTGGCGCACAAAATTTGATTCCGATCCGCTGCCGTGATTTCCTCCACGTTGGTTTCTTCTCCGAGCCAAATAATCCACGTGAAAAACATAGAGATAGGGATGACCCTTTTTTTTTTTAACCTCGATAGGGATGACTCTTTTGCCCACTTGGGTTCGCATCCTATCGTACCCTCAAGAAATCGTACCCGATCCGGTCGCTGGCCGCCGAGATTAAGACCATGTTTGGATCCTCTAGTCGGCTATTTTAGCCAACTAAAATATTGATCAGTTAATTTTTTAGCAAACTAATTTTAGGAGGCATTTGTTTGGATTCTTAATTAATATCTCTGGCTATTGTACTTTTCTTGTCTTTTTTATGTGTTACTTGTCTTTTTTATGAATTTAGTCGATTTTAGTACCTTTGAGGTGAGATTTTAGAAGGTAGTGTTTAGATACAAAACGACTAAAATTAGCCAACTAAAAGTTTAGAAGGTGATCAGGGCCTAAACTTCGGTCACCAGAAAAACGATTTCTTGCGGTCACTTCCACATCAGGCAAAATCTGGTCGTATTCACACGGGCATGCACATGCAGGGAATTTTTTTATTATTTAAACGTTTTTTACATAATGTTTTAATAATAAATTGTCTGGAACTAGATTTACAAATCTATACGTTTTGGTCGCGTCATTTCAATTGCCGCGACCAAAACTACAGTCACTTCAACTTAATTGACGCGACTAAATGCCACATCAGCGTAAAATGACACGTAGACCTGGAGTCGCGGGCATCGGTTTGGCGCGACAGATGGGCCTCGCCGTGACCGGACTTCGCACGGTAGCGCCTGTGCTTCTGCAGTACACGCGCCCTGAGAAAAAGAGAGCAGCGGCCGAGAGATGCATGTGGAGGTACAGGGCTGCGTTGCCAGTGACTGGTCTTGGGAACAGGCGAACGGTGTTACTCCCAGCTGCATGCATGTGTGCTGGTGAAAGTCAACAAGGTGAACATTATCCTACCAAGCTGTCCCAGTGC
>LAPY01000363.1:194441-206848 GCA_000970635.1 Eragrostis tef | reverse complement strand
AAACCATTTGATATTATCCACTCTGATGTATGGGGGCCATGTGAGGTGCAATCTATTTCTGGACATCGATGGTTTGTTACTTTTATTGATGGTTTTAGTCGTTACACTTGGCTTTATTTACTGAAACATAAAAGTGATGTTTTTTTGGTCTTTAAAGAGTTGTGTGCATTCATCAAGAATAAGTTTGGTGATACTGTGAAGATTTTACGTTCTGACAACGGTACCGAGTATGTTAACCAGGAGTTTGAGCAATTTTTAGCTATAAATGGCATTGAGCATCAAACTACCTGTGTTAACACTCCAGAACAAAATGGTGTTGCAGAACATAAAAACCGACATTTGCTTGAAGTTGCTCGATCTTTAATGTTTACTGTGAATGTCCCTAAGTTTCTATGGGGAGAGGCAATAAGGACTGCTACATATCTTATAAATCGCATGCCTCTTCGTGTTCTTGATAACAAGTCCCCTGCCCAGTTGTTATTGAATTCAAATGAATTTGTTGTCTCTCCAAAAGTCTTTGGATGTGTGTGTTTTGTTCATGATTATCGAAATAATGTTGGAATACTTGATCCTCGAGCTGTCAAATGTGTGTTTGTTGGCTATTCTCCTACACAAAAGGGTTACAGGTGTTGGTGTCCATCTGAGCGTCGTTTCTTTGTTAGTATGGATGTAACATTTCGTGAATATGAGTCTTTCTATGGCCCAACCAATGATACTGGGATTTCTCTATCCCCACCTGAAGTGCAACAAGAGAGAGAGAGTAGCAGTGGTGGAATTCCTATGGGGTCTATCCTTGTTCCCACTTCAGGTGTCTCTCATAGTGATAACTCTGATTCAAGTCAGAGGGAGGACAACAGAGATAACAATCCTTGCCATGGAGATACTCATAACAGTCTACCTTCTCAAGAAATAGAGTCCAATATGCATGAGGACCCAGGTAATAGTTCTCCATTCCTTAGTCCTGTTATTCCTCCTGATCCTGATAATCAATTATCTACTCAACCTCCACCTACAAATAATCTCCCTATTGCTTTGAGAAAGTCCACTAGAACCACTGATGTTCCAGCTCGACTTAAGGATTGTGTTGGGTACAAATTTGATATTGCTAACTTCATTTCCTACAAAAATTGCAACCCATCCTTTCAAAGTTCTATTGCCTCTTTACACTCTGTGTCCATACCTACAAACTAGACATCAGCTAAAGAGGATCCAAAGTGGAAGGAAGCAATGCTTGAAGAGACGAGAGCTTTGGAAAAAAACAAAACTTGGGAGCTTGTATATCTACCACCAGGTAACCAACCTGTAGGGTGTAAGTGGGCGTTCACTATTAAGCATACACCTGATGGCAAAGTGGATAGATACAAGGCACGTCTTGTTGCCAAAGGATACACACAAACTTATGGGATAGATTATGATGAGACTTTTGCACCTGTGGCAAAAATGAATTCGGTAAGAACACTTATATCCTATGCAGTTAATTTAGATTGGGATATCTATCAACTGGATGTAAAAAATGCATTTCTTCGCGATTTTCATGAAGAAGTATATATGGACATCTCACCGGGTTTTGAAACAAATCAAACTAAGGGGAAGGTGCTGCGGTTGCATCGTTCTCTATATGGGTTAAAGCAATCACCAAGGGCATGGTTTGATCGGTTTAGACAATCAATGCTGAAAAGAGGTTATGTTCAAAGTAATGCTAATCATACACTCTTTTATAAGCATGCTGCAAGTAAGGTAACAATTCTAATAGTATATGTGGATGACATAGTGATTACTGGAGATGATCCCTTTGAGATTTCATCATTAAAGAAATATCTTGCACATGAGTTTGAAGTGAAAGATTTAGGACAACTGAGGTACTTCCTTGGAATTGAAATCTCCCGTGGTCCTAAAGGCATTTTTTTGTGCCAGCAAAAGTATGTCCTGGATTTGTTAAAGGAAACCGGCATGCTTGGCTGTCGGCCTGCAGCCACTCCTATTGAACAAAATCATCGTTTGAGCAAAGATGTTGGAAATCCAGTGAATCGTGAGAATTATCAAAGGCTGGTTGGGAGACTTATATATCTTTCTCACACACGAGCAAAGTGGATAGATACAAGGCTCGTCTTGTTGCCAAAGGATACACACAAACTTATGGGATAGATTATGATGAGACTTTTGCACCTGTAGCACAAATGAATTCGGTAAGAACACTTATATCCTGTGCAGTTAATTTAGATTGGGATATCTATCAACTGGATGTAAAAAATGCATTTCTTCATGGTGATCTTTATGAATAAGTATATATGGATATCCCACCAGGTTTTGAAACAAATCAAACTAAAGGGAAGGTGTTGCGGTTGCATCGTTCTCTATATGGGTTAAAGCAATCACCAAGGGCATGGTTTGATCGGTTTAGACAGTCAATGCTGAAAAGAGGTTATGTTCAAAGTAATGCTGATCATACACTCTTTTATAAGCATGCTGCAATCAAGGTAGCAATTCTAATAGTGTATGTGGATGACATAGTAATTACTGGAGATGACTTCTTTGAGATTCCAGCATTGAAGAAATATCTTGCACAGGAGTTTGAAGTGAAAGATTTAGGACAACTGAGGTACTTCCTTGGAATTGAAATCTCCCGTGGTCCTAAAGGCATTTTTCTGTGCCAGCAAAAGTATGTCCTGGATTTATTAAAGGAAACCGGCATGCTTGGTTGTCGGCCTGCAGCCACTCCTATTGAACAAAATCATCGTTTGAACAAAGATGTTGGGAATCCAGTGAATCGTGAGAATTATCAAAGGTTGGTTGGAAGACTTATATATCGTTCTCACACACGACCCGACATTGCATTTGCGGTGAGTGTGGTAAGTCAATATATGCATGATCCCAAATCATCTCATATGGATGCCGTGTATCGGATCTTGCGATGTCTTAAAGGTTGTCCTGGAAAAGGACTTTTATATACTCGCCAAGGAGACTTGCAAGTTGAATGTTATACTGATGCTGATTGGGCTGGCTCATTGGATGATCGACGTTCAACTTCGGGATATTGTACCTTTGTTGGTGGTAACTTGGTCTCTTGGCGAAGCAAAAAGCAGAGTGTTGTTGCAAGATCTACTGCTTAAGCTGAATTTCGCTCTATGGCTCATGGTGTGTGTGAATTACTATGGTTGCGGATCCTCCTAATGGAATTGCGGCTATTCAAGAGTAAACCGTTAATGTTGTATTGTGACAACAAAGCGGCTATAGATATAGCCAACAATCCAGTGCAACATGATAGAACCAAGCACATTGAGATTGATCGTCACTTTATCAAGGAGAAGCTTGATAGAGGAATAATTTGTTTACCATATGTAAACTCTGCTAGTCAGATAGCTGATGTTTTGACAAAAGGACTTCTAGAGAAAACCTTTTCTGCATTTTGTAGCAAGATGGGACTATATAATGTATTTGCCCCATCTTGAGAGAGAGTGTTGGTGTGTCTTGTTTATAATTATAGAAGATAGTAGAGAGTAAATTGTAAAATGATGATAAAATAAGAGAAAGACCAGAGGAAGGATCGGGAGTAATCGATCTAGTTTTCTTCCCTTTCAGTTCTTCCTACAGTCTCCTCTTCTCTTCTAACCCTAGACCTCAAATTCTCCAAAATGCTTCGATTAATCCACAATACTGTTCCTACTGGGGGAGGTCGGGGTGAACGACTACAACCATCTCTTCTTCCAAAACCGGCCCTTCAAAACCCAGATCAAACCATTGGTCCCAAAAGTTATCCAACAGATTGAAAATGCCATCAAGGTAATTGATCATCGATCCTCCAACATATATGCTTCTTAGCTTGTTACATCCATCACACATTCATAATTGGCACATCTCTTATGCTCGTGCATAAACTTCAAGTGGATCAGGTGTTGATCGGCTTGGGCGCGAAGAGGATCGTTGTCCCAGGGAACGTCCCCATGGGCTGCCTCCCTAGGTACCTGGCCATATTTAGGAGCAACAGCAGCTCCGGCGACTACGACGCCGCCGGGTGCCTCAAGTGGCTCAACGACTTCGCCGAGCACCACAACCGCGAGCTCAAGCGCATGCTTCACCACATCCCCCGCGATCTGGTGGTCACGATCATCTACGGGGACTACTACGGCGCCATGCTAGAGATCATCCGAGCCTAGTTTCAGGTCCCTGTCCAGTGTGTGATTCTGGATTTTAACTGACTAATATTTTGCAGGGTTTACGAAAGATTTGAAAGCGTGCTGCGGAGATATGGCGGCCCATACAACTCCGGCTCGCTGTTCCCCTGCTGCCCTTCCCGCCGCCGTACCTCGTCGGGAAGACGGCGGACGACTTCCGGCGCGGGGCGAACTTCGCGGTGGCCGGCGCGTCGGCGCTGAACCAGAGCTTCTTCCGGGACCTGGGCCTCGATCTCAGCATCATTCCGCCCTAATCGCTGGAGGTGCAGATCGAGTGGTTTAAACACGTGCTCCAGTTGCTCGGCACCACCGAACATGGTACCATGTGTTACGGACTAATTACGAGTTCGTTCGTGTACATACAAATACATGCAGGCTTTGATCGAACGTTTGCGTTTCTGCAGAACGGAAGGATGTGATGTCGAGCTCCCTGTTCCTGCTCGGGGAGGTCGGGGCCAACGACTACACCCACCTCTTCTTCCAGAACCGCCCCTTCGAAACCCAGATGAAGCCGTTGGTTCCCAAAGTCATCCAACAGATTGAGACCGCCATCAAGGTAATTGATCATCGAACATATATAATTAACGCTGACAAGCATATCCATCACACACCAGCTGGGCTGTTACCAATATGTAATTGACGTCATCTCGTGTGCTGCTCGCGCATGTACACCAAATTCGATCGCAGGTGTTGATAGGCCTGGGCGCGAAGAGGATCGTCGTCCCGGGCACCGTCCCCATAGGCTGCATCCCGAGGTTCCTCGCCATGTTCCGGACCAACAGCAGCGCCGGCGACTACGACGCCGCCGGGTGCCTCAAGTGGCTCAACGACTTCGCCGAGCACCACAACCGCGAGCTCAAGCGCATGCTTCACCACATCCCCCGCGATCTGGTGGTCACGATCATCTACGGGGACTACTACGGCGCCATGCTAGAGATCATCCGAGCCTAGTTTCAGGTCCCTGTCCAGTGTGTGATTCTGGATTTTAACTGACTAATATTTTGCAGGGTTTACGAAAGATTTGAAAGCGTGCTGCGGAGATATGGCGGCCCATACAACTCCGGCTCGCTGTTCCCCTGCAACGCCACGTCCATTCTCTGCCCTGACCCCTCCAAGCACGTCTCATGGGATGGCATACATCACTGAAGCAGCGTATCGGTTCGTGGCTCGTGGAGTGCTGGAGGGACCGTACGCTGAACAGCCCATTCTGCCAAAATGCAGATGCTAAGCTCCACCTGTATCTGTGTCTGTGCTCGTAGATGCGGCCACAAAGGCACAAAATAAAAGCAGAACAACACCAGCTGGATCGAACATATCTATTACGCTTACAGATCCATCACACACCAGCTGGCCAAGACAAATATGCAATTGACTTCGTCTCAAAAAAAATTTTTATGTAATCGATGTCATCTCGTGTGATCGCGCATGTACAACAAATTCGATCAGGTGTTAATGGGCCTGAGCGCGAAGAAGATCGTCGTCCCCGCCGGCTGCAGAATCGTTGCTATCACTATGAGTGAATTAAATTGCAAGTGAAGGTCATGTGAAACAAATTCCTTTAACTGTGGCAAACTGCCGGGTAGAGTCTGGTCCAGTTTCGCCACCAACCTGAACGATTTAGCAAAACTGCACATGGTGCGATGTCATCGGAGACCCCAATGAGGAACCTATAATGGTTCAGTTGCTTCTTTTCTCGTTCATAAACCATATGAAGAGGCCAAGTTCAACAGGTTTGATCTAGACCCACAATTTGGTTGTGTGGAGCAGTTCCCAATTGTTGATCAGTCAGTTGTCAGTGGCCACAACAATTAGGAGATCAGCAAACCGCTCTGCATTACTTCTAATGCATAAACTGGAAAACCTCTTTAGCATGGTAGTCGCGGTGGAATAATGGTGTCTCTTCGTTTTTTATTCAGGTTCGGGTACCAAAACACATGAAAATGTGGGGGGTGATACATTTTTTTTATCGTATAAACAGCTTCATTTGAGGGACGTACAAAGGGATGACTTGAAGGATCTGGCATTATTTTCTTTGTGTGTTTTATTAAGCACAAGCAAGGCTCAATGCTAAGGCTGAGAAGACGGGAAACAATTTTGAATTGGATAGGCAAACAATTAGGCCCGTTTAGGTTCTGGAAGTGGGCACGCCGATCTAAAGAAATCGACCTTGACACGCCGTGTTAAGGTAAGGTCACTTTGTACGAAGCTGATTCGTAAATATACGGACATACGTCGTTGAAGCTACGAACGAAACCGAGGCGGACCGAGGCTCTGCATGCATCCCCATCCGAAGCCGCCCCCGGCGTCCCTGTGTTTCGCCGCCTGCAGTCCAGACATCCAGTCGGCAGCTTCGCCGATCGAGGTTGGCTTCTCTGCGCTATTCTTTTCTCCACCTTTTCTTCTGCCTTTGAAACTCTTTGCATCAATGATGCTGAGACATATGCTCTTTGATTTAATCCTCCCCTTCCTGTAGATCCATATGACGGCGACGAGATCAAGCAATCATAAGAAGCGCGTGCCCATCCTCCCCGTCGACGTCCTCATCGAGATCCTCGCACGGGTCCCGTACAGGGACGTCTGCCGATTCAAGTGCGCGTCAAGAACATGGCACGCCCTGTGCTCCGACTCTAGCGTACGCAAGAGGTCGCCACAAACCATCTCCGGCGTCTTCTGCTGCTCCCAAGGCAATGACGTCTATCCATGCCTCCGTCTTCGCAACTTATCTGGGAAAGGAGGCCAGCCTTTGGTCGACCCGTCGTTCCCTTTCCTGCCAAGATACGAGGGCCTACATCTCATGCACACCTGCAATGGCCTTCTCCTTTGCCACTACATAAAGCATCGCAATAAGAACTTGTTAGGGTACCTGGTGTGCAATCCTGCAACGGAGAAGTGGATTGAGTTGCCAGTCACAAAAGATCACAATATTTATCGCACCGTGTATTTGGGTTTTGAGCCAGCAGTATCCCCTCACTTCACGGTGCTTATTTTATTGCCGGTGTCCGTTATTACGGAAGTGGAGATCTACTCATCGCAAACAGGGGGATGGACTTACACGCAGATTGGGAGTGACTGGGGTCGACGTGACGTTTACACCGTGTCACGTTGTGATTCTGGAACCCTTTTTTTCAATGGGACTCTACATATGAAGACACGTGCTAACAATCGACAAGGAAGGAAAAACATGGAGAAATATTCCTCTGCCAAACGATCAGCGGCAGTACAGATGTACGTCCATCTCTCACTGTCAGGGAAGTTTATGTGCGGTTGATAATGGTAATAATGATCCCAAACTATCAATTTGGTTTCTTGAGGATTATGATAGCAAAAAGTGGACTATGAAGTACATGGTTTGCATGGAACGACTTTTTGGATGGCAGGATGCATTATATTGTGTGGGATGTGTTGATCGAGAATGTAATTCAGTTAATCTCAAGGGGGTGATACAAGTGGGGCTGGGACGATATCTTGTGTCGTATGATATGGGAACAGGGAAAGGACTTTTGCCCTCTTGATGGATGTCTGCCCCAATATAGGCATTATGTTCCCTATTTTGGGGAGTGGTTATCAGATAGTCACTAAAGTATAGAACTAGTATGTTTTGTTGTGTTTACATAGACAATAGTTGTAGCGTCCCGCCTCCCAGACAGACCAACACATGTCTTTTCTGCGCACCTTGTCCTCATGCGCACCCGGGAACGACTTTCCGGTCGGTCACCCATCCTGAAATTGCTCCAGGCCAAGCACGCTTAACCTCGGAGTTCTTTCGAGATGAGCTTCCAGAAAAGAAGTTGCAACTTGTTGACATGAGTATTCTATCAATACTGTTAAGTTTTAGGCCGGGATGTCACAATAGTCTCTTATTCCTATTGAGTGTTCAATGTGTGTTACTGCACAATTTCCTTTAATTTTTATCATCTGTCATAAGCTTCGAGTTTCAGAGAATATGGTTTTGTTCTCTTTTTGTGGTTTTTATTATGTTTCTACAAATTTCGCTTCATTAGTATCTGTTTGTTAATTTGGGCTCTTCTTCCAAGTTAGTCCTAGTGCTTTTCTTAATTGAATTTAAGTTGTTAATAATTAACACATTACTCATTTCTGATACTGTTTTTAAATATACCATAATGTTTCGTAACCTTCACTTAGGTTGTAAGCAAAATTTATGAGGAACAGAAATTTATGAGCCAGGTCCAATATTTGTGTTCTTTCTATAAGGGAACAATCTCAGTGTTCATGATGATATGTTTTTGTCTCTTAGTCTGCTGCACGAAGGGAGGGGGCCGGGGGCTTTCCCCAAAATATATGACTGTGCTCGGGATCGGACGTGTAGGAACGATGTGAATGTACTATATGTTTATTTCACCATTTGTGTTAATCATGTCTCACTATGCTTAATTGTCTTGATTTTTTTAAAATGAAATTAGCTTGATTTATTGGCTCAACGGGAGCCTCGGAGTAGCCGTCGCTAACTGGCCGGTTGGATTATATTCCGTGCCAACCGATCCCACTCGCAAAATGGTGACTAGCGTCACGATTGTCTTGTGGCATTTCTGAAATTTAATCTCTTGTTCAACATGTAGGCAGTGGCGACCCCATTGCAAGGGGGGGCCGGGCCAGACAAGTTGTAGCAAATATCGATCCCTACAAAATTGCAGTCCTAACAAACGACGCCCCAAGTAGTTCATGGTCATAGATGAGATCAGGTGCTGCCGATGAGCGAACTAGGAGCGCGAGAACGCCATGGTAGACGAGGAATCGGCGAGCTCGGCGAAACTGCAGCAAGGCTGCTTGCCTGCTTCTTGCGATGCGTCGTACACCGCTCCCATGTAGTCTTCGTCTGTACTTGATAACGCGATTGAACGTTGCTTTCTTTTCTTCATGCTCATCGCTACTTACACCATGTGTTTGCAGTTTGCTTTGGCTACCAATTCAGTTGGATCATCAAAATTTTTCACTGGGCAAGGGTGGGTGGGGGAGGCCAGGATGGTCTCCATGAGGCTCCGCCCCTGCTTGTAGGACAACTGAGTGTTAAGACTTAAGAAACGAATTTTTATCACTTATGTGATGTACGTTTAGTTGCACATACACAGATAACAAACATATCAATTAGTATATCTGATTTGGCGTTGAACACCATCTAGGTTCCAGATACTATATCCCCTATAAATAATGTCTGTAGTACATTCAAAGACCCGACTAGGCATTACACGCTATTCTATCAAGTTACAAGTTATATAATGCTATATGTTCAAATGACATATACCTTGAGCTGCGTGCAGGGCCGGCTCTAGGCCGGGGCAATGAGGATGACGGCCTAGGGCCCCGGCCCAGGTAGGGGCCCCAAAATTTTTGCGTATGGGGTTAATTACTGTACTTCCTAGCAGGCCCGAATTAAGTCAATGGCCCAACAAACTCTTCAGGTTTCCTTGTTGTTTGCCCGGCAGTCCGGCACCCGACTCTTCAGCTTTCCTTGTCGCCGGACTGCTCGTTGTCATCCTTGCCGCCGTAGCGTCCTACTGCCGATCTCCAGTTCACCACAGCGGCGCCGTGTTGCCGATCGTCATGCTGCCGCCTGCCGTATTGCCGAAGCGACCAAGCAAGCCAACGTATCAGGATAGCTGCCCTTATTTGTAGGCTTTTCGTGATTCATAGGTAAATATCTGCTTCGTTCAATGTTTTCCCCACCGATGATGAATTAGTCTTAGGCCTGATTCGTAACTCATCGGATGTTGAGTTGAACAAATTTTTTTCAGAACTAATACTGTTGCTAATGACCTTGCCAGATGGTTTGATGTCAGCACATGAGATTCTTCAGTTTGTCATAGATGCAAATTGCAACCCAAATGTAATTGCCTATCGAATCCTATTAACAGTACCTGTGACTTGGCATTATCTAAAAGAAGTTTTTTCAAAACTGAAGATATTGAAAAATTATTTGAGGTCAACTATGTCGGATGAAAGATTGAATGTATTGGCTATATGCTGTATTGAGTTTTTTTTTGGTAAATCTTAAGTGACCAGCTGATTTGGAGTTTCCTCCTTGTTTCCTCCTTGTCCGAGGTGATCTGTAGCACTTTTTTCTCAATGATTTTTTTTCGGTAGTGTTTCAACGGTTGGTTTATGTTTGCTGTTATTATTTTTTAGTGTACATATTTTACGAGTTATCCCTTGCAAAAAAAAAGGAAGTATACATGTATATGTAAATATAGGGGCCCTAACTTTGTGTCCGCCCCAGGGCCTTCGAAACCACAGAGCCGGCCCTGGCTGCGTGTTCAACGCTCCATGCTCAGTTGTCAAAAATCATGTTTTCGGGATATAAAATTCGCATGCAAGTCAAACTCAAACCTGGAGTGAATAAAACATGTATAACATAAGTGACAACACCGTACAACGCTAGTTAGGTCTGAAACTCTTATATGAAGCTCAACACTGAAGACTAACGTACTAAACGGGGGACGAGTGCATTACTGACAAGGCTAGGACCGAAAAGTACACTTATTTGCTGGCCTGTAACTCAATTGACAACATGTTTGCTTTCATGACACCTGACTAATTCAGCCAGGGAAGAAGCTGATCATCGATGCCTTTTTCTTCTTCCTCTTTCCCGGAATTTCTCCTCCTCGTCCTCCTGTTCCCGTAGGGTGCCGCGTATCGGTTGGTCGTTATCCGGCGCTTGGCGGCTCTTCCGCCTGCTACACACGGCTGTTCAGCTTCGGCGACTCCGTCACCGATACCGGCAACTTTGTCAGCCTCTTCCCCAACATCACTATCCTATCACCGCCCTACGCCGAGACCTTCTTCGGCCAGCCCAGCGGCCGCTTCAGCGACGGCAGGCTCATCATCGTTGTAGAAAAGATTGAAAACGCCATAAAGGTAAACGGATCATCCTGCCTGAACACTAACAAAAACTAAATAAGGTTCTTTTTTGAACGTAACTGTGGGAGAGATCCCCACAAGGATTTCTGATAAAACTTAAAACCAACCAAGTCTTAAGGAATACAAATTAAAAGAAAAAACTGAACTGAAAGAATAAGGTAAAAAAAACTAACAGAACCAGCTAGACAGCCAAACGAGTGAAAGAAAAAACTAGCAGCCCTTTCGCAGAAAGGGGAAGAATCACGGAGCATTAAGCCAATCCATGATTTCTTGTTTATCTTGCTGTCGAAATCTCACCGAGTGAAGCGTTATATCCTCCCTGAAGAGATGCCACCAATTTCCAAACGTTGGATTGACACCTTCAAAGATTTTTGCATTTCGAACTTTCCAGATAGCCCAAGCAGCAATAAGCACAACCTCCATGAACTTTGGCCCCTGAAATCAATAAGGTTCTTGTTTTTTTTTTTGCGACTCAATAAGGTTCTTGTTTTTTTTTTTTTGCGACTGAAATAAATAAGGTTCTTGGTGATCATGGTTAACTAAATTGATGGTTAACTGAAGAGGCGCTGATCGGCCTTGGAGCGAAGACGATCGTCGTCCCCGGGAACGTCCCCACAGGCTGCAGACCCAGGTACCTCGCCACGTTCCGGAGCAACAACTCCGGTGACTACGACTCCGACGGGTGCCTCCGGTGGCTCAACGACTTCGCCGAGCACCACAACCGCGAGCTCAGGTGCATGCTGCACCGGATCCCCACTCAAGATCGGACGGTCGCGATCATCTATGGCGAATACTACAGCGTCATTCAGGAGACCATCCGTAACCCTCTCCAACACGGTATTAGGAGCTGACTCCCACAAATTCCATTCAAACTTACTACGCGTACGTCGTTCTCATTAAGATTGCAATATCTCACCGTGTTTGCCAAGGATGGTGTCTTGAGTCTTTTGACCGCGTGCTGCGGAGACGGCGGGCCCTACAACTCCGGCTCGCTGTTCTCCTGCAACGCCACGGCGATTCTTTGCCCTGACCCCTCCAAGCGCATAACATGGGACGACCGCATACATTTCACCGAGGCGGCCAACAAGTTCGTGGCTCGTGGCGTGCTGGATGGACCCTACGCTGCACCGCCCGTACTGTCTAAATGCAGAAGCGAATTATAGAAGTACAACACGTCATTTGTCAACCAATGCACGCCATTTCTAAACTATTCAATTTGATGCTCAACGAACCCCATCAAGCCACCTATTTTGTTCATGATCTAGCTGGTAGGTACACGTATCTCCATGGCTCCTTCCACGGTGGTGCTTCCTCTCCTCCTCTTCCTCATCTGCCCGTGCGCCGCGGCGACCGGCAGCAGAG
>LAPY01000363.1:159620-174040 GCA_000970635.1 Eragrostis tef | reverse complement strand
TCCCCGCCGCGGCGCGGCGGGTTCAAGCGGCCGTTCCCTCCGCCGTCGCCCGCCAAGCACATCCGCGCGCTGTTGGCGCGGCGTCACGGCTCGGTGAAGCCGAACGAGGCGTCCATTCCCGAGGGCGGCGAGCCGGAGCTGGGCCTGGACAAGAGCTTCGGCTACTCCAAGCACTTCTCGGCCAAGTACGAGCTCGGCCGGGAGGTGGGGCGCGGCCACTTCGGGTACACCTGCGCCGCCAAGGCCAAGAAGGGTGAGCTCAAGGGCGAGGACGTTGCCGTCAAGGTCATTCCCAAGGCCAAGGTGGAAAACTTTTCTCCTTCCCTGGTGTATTTCTTCCGTCCAGTTCCTGACTTGTTTGCATTTGTTTAGTTTTGTGCTTGACTTTGCATGCTTATTGCTTGAGTATTGAGTTGGATTAATGTTGTGCTGCATGTTTTGTGCTCAAAGCGCCACTCTGTAGATTCATCTGATTTCACCTTGTGCACATTGGGGTACTCCACATTGGGCTGTAGACTTTCAGTTGACATGCTTGAAATTGTATTATGAATCATGAAATAGTTGTACGCGGTACTTCTGTATACTTCAATTATCATATTGGTAGTACCTTGCTTGATTAGCATTAAAAGGACAGATTGAGGAGAGTTATTGGGGCGTTCTCTGGTTGTTAGTTGGGAGAGGGACCATGACTCGCCAGCAAAGCTTGCTTGCTGCTTCAACACGTTCGGTTTCACATACTCTGGAAGCAAACTCTTCCATATGTGTGTCAAAAGCTTGCCCGTTAATTTGCTGCCATGTGATCATAATCTTATCATTTGCTGTTTGGCTCTCCAAGCCCAGTTGGTAATATCATCAAATCTCAGATTTCAATTGTTTCTGTTGCTCACTAGAAAACCTAATAATGACTTTCAAGTTCTGGTACGATCAGTAAGAGTTGTGGCACTGGCAATGCCCTTATTTTAATTCCATTAAAACATTCACAGTCTCATCCATTTTGGGGCCTCCAAGTTCTGTAAGTGGAAATTTTTATGATGTACTTCTCTTGAGGTTTCATGCATCTATTAACATGTCATCATTGTACTAGTAATTGTGCGCAAACAACTCACATTTTAAATCAGGCGCGCTGATGGTGATTAGGGACTGCATTAGTGTAGAAGTGTTTTAAATGAACTGAGATACTCATGATTGTCAGTAAATTTAAATGTGCTAGCGGCTTAATGCTGTTAATTGTTGGACAAAGAGTCAAATATAAAATACAAAATAAACATATGGTGGATGGACATTGGAAAGAAAGCAAGCAGTGGTGCCTTTTCTATTAGTTACTTTGTTGGAGGCTGGATTGCCCAACAGTTGATAGATAGTTAGATACACATGCTCCATACATTTTTTGCTATTTATTGAGATGCAAGCTATGCTGGTTTTTTCAGTGTAATTGAGGTTAGTAGAATCAGTCGTGTGCAATGTTTTAAGTTGGTACATGAATGATGTCATCTCAGTTTAATTATGTTACTGGTGCATTTTTTTTTGTTTATCAGTTGTGTAGTTGGTGTATTCCCAGTATGAAGCATCTTACATTCTTATTTGTGGTTGATTTTTTAACTGTCTGTCTTGTGTGATGATTGTACAATTTTTAACCAAACAATTGTCGGTTATTAGGCCAAAATCCTCACTTGTGCTTGGCCATCACTTGAGTTTTTGGGTTACCAGTGCTCATGCCTCCCGGGCATGACAAAATATAACAATGTAACACATAGTATGTGTCTTTCTTGATTGGTAGTATATTTATGCATTAATATTGCATTTTTCAAACACTTTTAGGATATAAGATAAGGAAAGCGTGGAAATTGGCTAATTATTGCACTGCTACATCAGTCTCAACATAAGCATAGGTCCTCTTGTATCTCTTATGTTCAATATACGTACCTTTTTTCCGTGTTGTACGTCCTTTTATGTGAAATATTCTTGATCTTAATTTTCCAATAATTAATCTTATCTAATGGTTGAAATGGCTATTTGATAATAATAATTGGTATCGTTTATACACTATAGCCATATATATATTGTCAGAAAAAGTTGTATATCTGCACACTATTTCTTTATTCTATTACCTTATATAAAAAATTGTCGTCAATTACATGATGCTGACTAGTGACTATATTTATACAGATGACAACTGCTATTGCCATTGAAGATGTCAGAAGAGAAGTCAAAATATTGAGTTCTTTGACTGGTCACAGCAACCTAGTGCAATTTTATGATGCTTTTGAGGATGACGAAAATGTTTACGTTGTTATGGAGTAAGCTCAAACTTATTTCTTTACTTATAGACCTACTGGTATTCTCAAACTTCTAGCTAGGGTTTAAGGCAGTATTAGGCCAAATAAGCAGGGCCAACCATTTCTGATTTTATTTCCATCCATTTTCAGAAAAGGTAATACGCATTATGTACTGATTCTTGATTAACAAAGGTATAAATGTTATCCCTTATCACTGACCGAACCTTGACCCTTTTTGACATAAAACTGTGGGGAGTTCCCCACAGCACAATTTTTGTTAATTAAAAAGGGTTAGATATGTTCAAAAGACCGAGCAAAATAAAAAAGGGTGACAACTTTTTTCTCGAATACGCAGAAGAGTTGTGTATCCTTTGGATTAAGAAGACGGACCCAAACAAACTTTGCCACTTCACTCCGTACCAAGCCATGAGGTGCTGCAGTTTCAGATTACATTCGCGCCACAAACGTAAAGAAAAACGACCTCAAAGAACTGCCCCGCACCTAGCAACCTTAAACGGCAGCAGCAGGGAGCCTTGCGAGTTCCCTAGTGCCCGCTAAGCACCAAAGGTGACCCTCATCCTCGATGCAACTAATAGTCCTCTGAACACTAGGATCTGCCCCATTGAACGCACAGTTTGTTGTGTTGTTTCCATATCATCCAAGCTCCGAGAGTAACCAAGGTGTTACTCCCTGCCTGAACATTGTTCGTGCCACCTGGTCAATTTTGATCCACAAGACTTTGTCCTCTGGTTGAGGTGCGAAAACTGCAAGCCCAACCTTGTTGAAGAGGTGGAACCATACTTGCCTAGCGAATACACACCCAACGGGTAGATGGTTGATGTCTTCATCTTCTTGATCACATAGAATGCAGCAGCTCAGATGAAAATTTCCTTCATGCCTCCTGAACCCTATGGATGTGGAGAAGGACTTGCTCCTTGAATCTTGCGATCTAAATATTTGTTGTCAGCATCTGATCATGAAGCCTTTTTTTTTCCATTTCTTAACTTCTTACCATTCATCGGATTTACCTTTTGCAGGTCCTATAGACCCTTATGATTAGAAATAATTTACTTGTAAAGCAATATTAGTTTCATACCTCTAATCTGATGCATGTTTGTGTGATTCAAACTTTCAAACTAATCTATCTTTTTTTAAAAAAAAAATTTAGCAACTCCTGAGGATATAAGCTTATAAAACTAGCTCAAGGCTTAATTGAGATGCTTTACCCTGCCCATGCAAAAGCTTACATACAAACTGTACTAACCGTAAAAACTAGAAACTATGCCAAATAGGTTATGATTTGTTTTCTTTTTGGAAATAGCATCTTAACCTTGATGGGACCCATGCACCAAAATCCTTAGATGACTAATCCCAAACTCGAAATTAAGGCTGGCTTTGATAATGTCAGTGCGCAGCGTACCTGATTGATTGAATGTGTAGGATGTGCCACCGAGTTTAATGTCTCCCGATTTGCTTGCATTTAATGTTGATTCCAACTTTATCTATGTTTGGCTCTGTATTGGCTAGCGTGAACGTTTATGGAGATGAGACTGGATAAGAATTTCCAAATAGCTTAATAAGGTAGTATTGTTGTGAATGCGAGACATGTATCATTGACTTTATATGTCATATTATATTAGTCAATACAAGTACAGATTTGGTCTTGACCTGTATGTATATATTTGCAAAGTTTTCCACCAAAATAGGTTACCAAGCTCTTATTGATAATAAAAAAGTGCTAAATACCTAAATAACTTCCTATGCTTGGTTACATTCAACTCACTGGTATTTTTCCTGATCCAGGCTATGCACTGGAGGTGAACTGCTGGACAGAATTTTGGCTAGGTACTTAAAACATGACATTTCTAACTTTGAAGTCCTTGGACCAATTCGTTTCATTGAGCCTACATGGATTCTGGTAATATTTACTTACTATACTGCGTTGCAGAGGTGGAAAATATCCTGAAGAAGAAGCAAAAGTTGTTGTTCACCAAATTCTTAGTGTTACTTCATTTTGCCATCTTCAGGGTGTTGTTCATCGGGATCTGAAACCAGAGGTATTCACAACTATTGTTTTAGTACCATAAGCTAATTACCTGAATTAAGAGTAACTGCGCATGCCTCTGTTCATTCTTTTAACATGCCTTTATCTTTGCTTTGTGGATTCGTAGCTGCAATGCAACTAATATTGTTTAAGCAGAAGTGTTATGTATTCTTTATCTTTTATGCTGATGCTAATCTCGGTCTGCCTTTCAATTCCATTTCTCAGAATTTCCTTTTCATGTCCAAGGATGAGAATTCTGCCTTGAAAGTCATAGACTTTGGTTTATCTGACTTTGTTAGGCCAGGTTAGTCATTTGGATCATTGTGTATTCTTGTGTTATCTGTTCGACAAGTTGTCACATCTGAATATTGCATTCTGCAGATGAAAGACTTAACGACATTGTTGGAAGTGCATATTATGTTGCCCCTGAAGTGCTGCACCGGTCTTACGGCACTGAGGCAGATATGTGGAGCATTGGAGTAATTGCGTATATTTTGCTTTGTGGAAGCCGCCCTTTCTGGGCACGTACCGAGTCGGGAATATTCCGAGCTGTCCTAAAAGCAGAGCCTAGTTTTGATGAAGCCCCATGGCCTAATCTTTCTGCTGAAGCAAAAGACTTTGTAAGAAGACTACTCAATAAGGATTACCGCAAAAGGATGACTGCTGCACAGGCCCTCTGTAAGTAACATTCTAGTCTTGGACTGGGTTTACACAGTCGTCGAGGTTCCCTATGAAATGACACCTTTTCTATACGATGATAATTGCAGGCCATCCATGGATCCGTGGCAGTCAAGAAGTAAAGATTGACTTAGACATGATTATCTACAGGCTTATGAGGGCATACATAAGTTCATCTTCTCTACGGAAATCTGCTTTGAGGGTAATAGTTTGTTTCTTGTCTGTAATTGACATCATAATTGCTGAAGCCTCCCTTCTCTAAGTGTAAACAATGCCATCAGTAAATCATGTCCATTTCTTCTTCCATTTTTATTTTGTTGTATTAGGACAATAAAGTGAGTTCAAGACTTCAAATTTGTACTAGCTTCTTTTGTCCTAACGACAAAAAATAGAAAAAGAAAAGAGGGGGTATTTTATTGGTAACACTTCATCTGCATCACAGCAAATGGTCGGCTGGTTTCTGCATCACTTATCCTTGGTGACCACTATGGCTTGGGCCTAGGAACCTTGTTAGCTGTCATACCTTTGGTGTTATAAATCTTGTACATTATATATTATCAAATAACATATTTTTTTGTTAGATTCTCCCCTACCATTCACCTAAAAAGTAGAATCAAGGATCATATTGATTCATCCTGTTGGTGTTCTATTTTTTTCCATTGTATGAACCGTCTCCAGTGAATATTATGTTGGGATGCCATGCCATAGTTTACTGCTGTAATACTGTGGCCATAGGATGGATCTGCTAACTAGCTATTTACATTTTGCAGGCCCTTGCAAAGACATTGACGACAGATCAACTCTTCTACTTAAGAGAGCAGTTTGCATTGTTAGGCCCAAACAAGAGCGGCCATATATCGTTGCAAAATTTGAAGATGGTTAGTAATTTTGTCTTGTTCAGTCAACATAAATCTCTGCCGCATAATTGCTAAATATTCTTTGGATTCCATAGGCCTTGACAAAGAATTCCACGAATGCGATGAACGATTCAAGGGTTCTTGACTTTGTTAACACAGTAAGCATTCTCTGTTCTTTCTTATGTTCTTTTCATATTTATGTGACATGAGTACATGATTCCGTACTTATCCTACCCAATGTGCTAGATATGCAATGTGCAGTATCGAAAGCTTGATTTTGAGGAGTTCTCTGCTTCGGCTATTAGCGTTTATCAGATGGAAGGTCTGGAGACCTGGGAACAACATGCTCAACAAGCGTATGAATTATTTGACAAGGAGGGCAACCGGCCTATTGTGATTGAAGAACTTGCATCGGTATAGTTTGATCTTTAGTACTAGTACACCAATAGCTTACACATAATAAAATAATTGTCATCACTTATGATTTTGTTCGATCTTTCAGGAACTTGGACTTGGCCCTTCAGTTCCACTTCATGTTGTTCTCCAAGATTGGATCAGACATTCTGATGGAAAACTCAGTTTCCTTGGGTTCATGAAACTATTGCATGGAGTTTCTTCGCGCACTATCCCCAAAGTCTAAGATTACTGTTATGTCAGCAAGAATAGAAGTGATAACTAGGCTAATTTTGGCCAGTGCATTGTTGATTGTAGGAGTTGTGTGAAACAAATACAAACATTAACAGATTGTGTTAGTGTAAGAGGTCAAAGGCTCTCTTTAGGTCTATAATTTGTGCCTTTCAGTAAATGCATTGACGTCGTGTTCAAGTTATTTAGAGAAATGTACAGATTTCATTTGGGAAAGAATGCAAGGGCGTGAGATTTGAAGCTGCCTTTTTGTGGGTGTCAACTCTGTGCTCCCTTTGTCTCTTAAATTTTTTGAGACCTTGTGTTCGCCTGCATAATTCCTAAATAAATATTGTACCGTTGTATTGTTCATCTTGCACTTCTAGCGAGGCAGTGCAGCTCCGTATTTTTTTTCTCTCCAAAGTGCTTTGTGATTTTGGAGCTCTTTCCCTTTGATCTGGGAAGAGATTTCAGGAAAACCGAGGCCTATAGGTGTTGTTGACCTGGCTTTCTCATCTGGAGCTAGAACATCTCAATTATAGGAACAGATATTGCGCTATCATATCTAAATCTTTGTCAAGAAAATTAAAAGTTTGTTATAATGTTGACACCATTTCTTTTTGAATCAAATTTCGTGCTGGACTAGGAAACTTAGACATGGTTGTGAAAATATAATTGTAAAAAAGAAATTGAATGGTGCCTCATGTATGAAAATAGAACTAAAGGAAAAAAAATTAAAAAGGACACTATATAGGATAGTAAGGGAGTTATGCAAATGCTTTATATGAAGTAATTACGTAAAATCAAATCTTGCTACAAGTAACAATATTGCAACTGTGAAGCAATTAGGCTGTTTGAAGCGCAGCAATAAAATACTTTTTAAGATAGACAATCTTGCTATAAAAGTTGCTAGCTAGAATTCCGGAATGAAGAGCCACCAAGTTTGGAGCGTGAGTTACATAATCTGTTGAAGATACTTTTTACTAAATAAAAGCTACATTTGACTTTACAATCCTTTTTGGTTATTCCTTTGGAGTTGTTCTCAACTTATGAGATATGGTAATCTGGAGATCGATCCTCTAGAGAATAGAGATTGTTTCAGCCGAAAGTTGTATGAGCTGTATTGGAACACACATACAGAGAAAAAGGCACAATTCAAAGGCATAAAAAACATAAGTTATTTTTCAGGCATGTTTTCTTTTCGTTTGCATCCCAGACTGATTTACATGCTTCTCCAAACAGGTCCCAAACTCGATTACAGTAACGGTGCAAATAATGAAGAAGCTAACGTAACTAGTTTTGTGACGTCGGATTGATCTTGAACGGTTTAGATGGTTGCTTACCGCTTAAGATGTATTCACACCTGTGTGATGTACTAGCACCAGAGATGGATCCCAGCTGAGCAGCGGCGGCCCCCAAAAGCCGGGGGTGCCACCGCTGCCGCCGGCGAGGACCCTGCTCACTGCCCTGGCCGCGGTGGTGACATTGTCTGTTCTCTGCCTTCTCTCCTCCTCATACCCCGCCGCCTCGCTGTTGGGTTATCGGAGATCCGTCGCCGGCAGCGGCGACAAGTACCTGTACTGGGGCGGCCGCGTCGACTGCCCCGGCAAGCATTGCGACTCCTGCGCGGGTCTGGGGCACCAGGAGTCCAGCCTCCGCTGCGCACTCGAGGAGGCACTCTTCCTCGGCAGGTATAGTCCCCCCTGCTTACCTGCTCTGCTCACCAACGATTTGGTTCAGAAGGACAAGTAATGGCAGATTAATGCCAGGATTGAGTAATTACATGATTGAAAGTGGCCGCGGACCAGGATTTTTTGCTCAAGGGTTTTGATTGAAGTGTAGAGCTCTGCTACTTGCCGAGTGATCCCCACATCATAGCTGTACTCTCGCAATATGTTCTTTTGTTTTTTTTGGCTGTGTCTGTTAGATAACTTTCACCCCATTCAATTATGATATATGGCTAGTATACTCTCCAATTTTCCACGCGAATGGTGTGCACCATGTACTCCTAAATAGAAAACCTATTCCACACATTGTTGTGCTTGCTTGGATTAAGGATCAACTGAATAGATAGGTTCGATTGATTGAATTATATTGTGAGCACTACCCTACATATGCTAGTTAGAAAACGAAGGATGGTAATAGTATATTGCTTATGTTGGGCTTATCCTGTTCATATCTTCTTTGCCTCCCTATATCTTAGGCTCTCAGCTTCCACTGTTCTATCATAGTGAATTTGGAGATATCCTTTTCTTTTCAGTCAACCGATTTCAGATTGCATGCATGACATGAATTTCGAAAATAGAAAGACTTTGAACTGATCTATTCGTCTAAAAAAAAGGAAGACTTTGAACTGATCTATAGGTACAAGGCCCATGCTAATTTGATGAACCTACTAATTGTGCTATGTGGCATTTTCTTTTCTGCTTAAGTTAATGCATGTGTTTGAACAAACTTGTTTATTTGCAGAATATTTGTCATGCCGTCGAGAATGTGCCTCAGCTCAGTACATAACACAAAGGGGGTCCTCCAAAGCAACACAAGTTCAACGCGAAGGTGTTTGCTTCTGAACCATATCTATCTTTATTGCTTTCTTACAATGAGTTCTGAATATCTTAATATCTAACTAATGTAAATATGTTGTAGATGGGAAGAAAGTTCTTGTGCCATGGAATCTCTATATGATATAGATCTCATCTCAAGAACAGTACCTGTTATTCTGGACAATTCCGAGACATGGCATGATATAGTGTCAAGAAGCACGTTTCTAAAGGGTAGTGTAGCACATGTTCAAGGAATTAGCAGAGCTGAACTCAAAGCAAATCCACTGTACTCTACAGCTCTCATAATAAACCGTACTGCAAGTCCTCTTGCTTGGTATGGACACCTGTTTCTTTGCTTCCCATTTTGGTTTTCATTTATCTGGACCACTAATATTGTTCAGCGTGCTTACGGTAACTTCAATCAACAGTGTCCAAACATTAAGCACATCTCTCAATCTTGGCTGAAATTCAGGTTTATGGAGTGCAAGGATCGTAAAAACCGCAGCTCTGTGATGTTATCCTACACCTTTTTGCCAAGTATGCCAGCAAGAAAGTTGAGGGATGCAGCAAATAAGGTATTATCCTGTCCTTTCTTTATGTGCAATCTGATATACTTTAGAAATGGATTGGTAGTCTACTGCAGATTATTTCCTGCATATATATTGATCCTAGACATTGAGCTTCACACTTTGGAGTATGTCTTCTTGAATGACTTGATCTAGTTGTTTCACACAATTCTTTTGCTGCTTGATACCTTAAATTGCCAAATGATGTTGTACCTAAACATGGGAATCAATGAGAACTGAATATGCCCTATGTTCTGATATGTTTCTTAAATTCACATTGAAAATTATTCTGATGCTTATTTCTTTATTTATTGTTTGCAAAATATGCCCCAAGTAATGCTATCTGTTGTTGTTTCGATGCGGCATTCATAAAGCAATGTCAATGTAAGGGCGTTGGCATGCCAGTGTGCATTAGTACATGAAATAATGAACAAACAGAGAATAGGGAAATCCGTTCCAATTGGAGGTTAAAGTAGGCGTATGAACACAATTGCCCCATTTCATTAATTAATAGTTCAACAAAGTACAATTTCCCTTTTATCTGATGGTGCTCCATAAATTGCCGTTGGGCTGTCCTCATGGTCTCACCTTGACGGCCTCCTAGCCAATCACTCCATGAATGAAAGCTTTCTAGAGAACCTACAATTAAGTTGTGTAGTTGTCGTATTTGGTCTTTGCTTCAGATTCTCTTTTATGTGGCGTGATAGTGCAGTAGGTGTTTCTTCTTAATGAACTATGTACATGGCACGTTCTCTGAAAAGCTAGTGCAGATAGGGTTTTGGAACCATCCATGGCCTCATCAGTCAATGAGCCTATAGAGCGAATGAGGAAGCTGAAAACAAATGTTATGACCAAACCAATAGAATTTATTTGAAGGATTAGTACATATGATTTGTTTAAGCAAGCACTCAACTAACTAATGTCGACCTATTTTACTCAAGGATCAAAATTAGCTTATTGACCATAAGAGGAATCGTTTCAAATGTGTCCTAACATTATTAATAAAGAAATCTCAAAGTATTACATTGGTTTGGTCCTATCTTTTTCGTTCAGCTTCCTCTTCAACTGAAATTTACTCAAAGGACAGCACATATATGACATGTTCTAGCTAGCACATCAGAGTTGAAAGTATGGGAATGGGTACAGAATCTTGTTGACTTCCTTTTGTATGGTGATCTTAATCTTCAATAAGTAATTTGTTCTGCTTTGTCAGCTCTTGTGAGTAACATTTGATGCAACCCTTAATTCAGTTCCTCTTTTTCAGATGAAAGAAATACTTGGCGACTATGATGCTATTCATGTGCGACGGGGCGATCTGTTGAAAAATAGGAAAGACAGATTTGGTGTTGAACGTAGCCTTCATCCCCATCTAGATAGAGACACCCGCCCTGAGTTTATCAAGAAAAGAATTGCAAAATGGATTCCAACAGGTCGAACTCTATTCATTGCCTCAAATGAAAGGACACCAGGTTTCTTTTCTCCTCTGTCAGATAGGTACGTCTTTTATTGTTTTACCTGTTGCTTGGATCAAATGGGACCTCCAGCATTACATTATCACTTGTCTTCCACATGCTTCTTAATTCAATGCGCAACATTTCTTGGTAAATGCAGTTGAATCGCTATTTTGTTCTTTTTCGTATTCACAATTAGCCAAGGGAATTACAATATCATTTTGTTCAGTTGTCGTGTTGCCGAGGTTAAGCATCTCAACAATAAACTAGTCGCTGTACTAGGGTTCTAACTGCTGCACACATATGGTTCATTTAAGAACTCTTCATTTAATAAATTTTGCATACAGACAATGAAAGAATCCTTCAATTTGCATGCCGGAACAACCCTATTATAAATGCATCTACCTGCATGTGTATCATTGTACCAAGAATCAGGTGGATACACTTATTATACTGTCTTTTTCTTGGCACCGATCCAGGTATAAGCTAGCATACTCGTCCAACTTCAGTAGCATATTGGGGCCAGTAATCGAGAACAATTATCAGCTGTTCATGGTAGACAGGCTAATGATGCAAGGAGCAAAGACTTATGTCAAGACAATGAGAGAATTTGACAGTGATCTCACCCTTTGTGACGATCCCAAAAAGAACACTAAAGTTTGGCAAAAGCCAGTATATACAGATGATTGATATAATACCTGACCTCCGTGATGCTGGTCGCACTTTCAGCAGCTTGAAGGTTTGATATGGATGGTTGATTTGCTATGTTCGCAGATGACTACCCAAAATGAATCACTCCCCTGAGATCACTGCATCACGTTTCTTCACATACACCATATGTCCGTACACTCAGGAAGAGCTAAAGGTGTTAACTTTTCTATTTATTCCTTTTCAGTTAGGGACTAGGTTACAAGAGAAGTTTTGTTTGCTGATTTAGGATGCATAGATCTCATATAGTCCTGTATAGTATCGTGTAAGGATGAATTGGCACCTTGAGCCTTCAGTTGTGTTCCTTTTTTAGATATTGTATTGTTTATTTTTGTACTCAGGTGCATGGATCATACCTGCTAAAATCTCAATTCTTGTATGTATAGTATTTGTGTAAGAATGTATTGACACTAGTCGTGTGGCCGATGTCATTGACTGCTTCTCGTTTTAAGTGTTGTATTGTCTATTCTACATACTCTGGAGTATCATATGTATCGCACGTTTTTTTTCCAAGTTCTTGGTTGAAATGAGGTTTTAGTTATGACAGTAAAAATTTCGATAAGATTTCTTGACAAAATATAATTTCAGTTGCGTAGCATCTGGATTAAGGTTCCAGCGACATAGGCCTGTTCACTGCCGGTTTTAGCAAACTTCACCCAAACGCTCAGCTCTTTAGGGAGCGGCATAGATAATTTGTCGTCATGTCGATACATTCTACTGGCGGGGCAACGCCTTATAACCATCTTTACCTCATTCGACTGCAGCTCTTTATAGTTTCACAAAGAAACAATGTTCACACAGAAGACATAAAACAAACAGTGTTTGAGTTTGCGGATCAGCAGCTCACTCAAGAAAGAAAGCAGCAGTATGATCAACTGAAATCCTTACTAACTAAAACACATGGGGAACTACATGAAACTATGAAAGCTAAAGCAGGGCAAGGCGGGAAACTTTGTTTGACCAAGCTAACAGTATCTGTTTCTGGTTCCAGAACTTGGAGCAACGTATTATGGTCTTGCATTGCACTGCAGAGATAGAAGATCTCACTTCATCTTTGCTTCCGTAAACAGAACATGCTTGTTCACACGGGGGTCGTACTTCCTGAACTCAAGCTTCTCAGTGATCCGCCGAGGGTTCTTGCGCTTCACATAAAAGAACCCAGTGCCAGCTGCTGAAACCAGCCTGATGAAGATTGATGCGCGCTTTGCCTTCCCCATCTGAGATTATGAATTTGCAGCAGAAGAACTGAAAAGGAGGATAAACATAACCATAAGGCCAGAATTCATGAATAAGTACAAAATTTTCAAAACTGTTTCTACACAACAAATTGTGAAGAGAAGGCTCAGTGCTATCATAGCTAAAGCCTCTTGCTACCCTTTGCAAATTACATACCACACACCTAGACATGTATGTATGTACTATCCTATTGACTTCTCAAATTACATATCACATACCTAGATATCTATTTACCTAATCTCCTACTGCCTAGACACCCGTTGCAAACAAGTTAACAACTGGAACACAACCTTCAAAATGACGGAAGAATAGCAGGTAGTTCAGCAAAATGCTATGATTTCTAAAGCAGGTGAATGTCTCTCGATGTGCAGCAAGAAAACTCAAAAGAAATGTTGCTGAATAGGATCAAGGAAAATAGAGTGATGTGATTTTTTTTTTACATTTTCTTTCCAGCTATTCTTCTGTTAATGTACCTTCACAGAGTTATTAATGGTGCCTTCTTTCTTCGAAGCAATGGACATGTCATGCTTGATTGCAATTACGCCTGGGCAGTAGGAAGTAGTAGTACATAAAAAGTTTGATGCAAGGCCCGGCTTGAATATCTCCTATGCCTCTAGAGGCAGCTAATGAAAACACAAGGGGCTTTGCATACTGCGGTTACGATGTGGCCGTTGAATTTGTTGCTTCTTTCTTGGAAATGCAGAAAACTGCTAATCCCATAGGTAATGCCACTCACATGACATCTCTTTTTTTTTCTAAAGTCTAAACTCAATAATCTTAGCCATCACTGACAATAACATATGTGCTGCAGACACACAAATCAAAATATTGGTGCTTTTGCTCATCTACAACAGAGGACAACAAACATACAGCCATGTCATTTACAAGCACAACAGAAGTATTTATATTTTACTACATAATACTCATTGCACAGGAAATTGACAATAAATAGCACTTATGTGGTCAACTACAGAGACTCAGCACAAGTACCATGGGTAATCAACAACTAGATCTTTAGACGTGTAGAAACCATGAGAAGCGCCTCGTTTTCCCAGCCAAAAATGGAGAAATTGGGGCTAGGGTTTCCTTACTTTGGATTGAACGGATCGGCTGCTGCGCTCGATTCGGCTGGCCCTGGGGCGTTGGAGCGGAGGTCGTGCACAGTGTGCTCGAGGCGGAGGTCAGGCGTAGGGGCCGAGGACGAGGGTCGGGACGGAGGAAGAACGCGGGGTCGAGGACGAGCGTCGCCGGAGGGATGAGGACACGCCGGCGACCTGCCGGATGCACGCTGCAGAGGGATGGAGCGCCGCCGCCGCCGCCGCTGCTTCTGGCTCTAACGGGAGAAGAGAGATGAGGGCCACCTCCACAGAAGACATTCTTCTGCATCAACAGCCCACCACGCGTGCAGCAGCCTGTTGGCCCAATGCGACAGCATGG
>LAPY01000363.1:133139-145626 GCA_000970635.1 Eragrostis tef | reverse complement strand
CCAACGGTGCCGCGCGGCTGCCACCACAACTGCTCCGCCTCCGCGCCATTAAGGCTTGTGACCAGCAATCAAGGAGCAGATCGACGGCGACGCACTTCCTCCGACCCCTCCCTGCCTCCCAACTTGACGTGGCGGACGTCGAGCGACCCATCCGGAAGCTTCCACCATGTCCCTCGCCGAAGACGCCGGCGCCGACCTCCCGCCGCCTCCGAAGAAGAAGACGGCCGCCGAGGAGGAGGCCGAGAAGAGGTCAGTCCCATCTCTACCCGCCCCAGTCTGGTTTTCGTTTTTCAGAGCGGAATTGGGCAGTGGGGTGGTCTGATTTAGCTGCTGTTACCTGATACTGGAGCGTCGGGGAGGTTGAAATTACTTGATGTTTGTGCCGCAGGAGGAAGAAGCTTACCCCTGGGAGCTTGATGAAGGCGGTCGTCCGGTCAGGGAGTGGCGACGCGACACCTGGAGAGGGCGATCAGGTTATTTTCCCATTTCTACATTGCAACTACAAGAGAGTGAATGCACCTACGAGTTGGGATGTGTGTGCTTTGATTCTGGAACCGGGCACCGTTTAGATTCTTGTTTCTGTTTTGTGTCTTCGTCATGTAGATACCGGATGCACAGTTGAAAATATTGGATGATTTTTTTGCCCAGCAAGGTCGCTCTCCAGTTGTACTTTATTGGTTACACTATCCAATGATTTCTGCAGTTATCTGATGGTTACTGAAAACAAGTGACAGCGAGCGCTTCTGGGCGCAATTTTTGGGTAGTATTGAAAGATTCTGTCAAACATTGTGCTATTATGTCACATAAATGCTCACTGGCAGAACTTTTCCGGAGATAAAATGAATTTCTTTTACAAAATTCATAAAGTATATACAGCATCAGATCATTTTGATGGGACTGCAATTGGTTTTACACCACTAGTTATTGCACTTTTTTCTCTGGCCTAGTTCTGACAATAGCTTTCTCAACCTTTCATTGCATAATATGATGGCCTAATCTTTTCTTTGTATAATATAGGAACAAGGTATTTTAGTTGGATAGATTTGCTCATTCTAACCGTTGTGCAGGTCATACTGCATTGCACCACTCGAACCGTGGATGGTATTGTTGTCAATTCAACAAGAAGTGAACATGGAGGTTAGACAATACCTTCCAGGATTTACCATCCTATTTAAACTGCAAATGTGCTGTAGACAATCTTGGAGATATTCCTGACTTGAGATATTCTTCTTGTTTTTGTTTTAGCATTATGTGCTTCCGTATCGCGTTTATTCCCCCATCTATTCTGAGCACTGAGAAGATGGTGTATGGTTTGATCCAAAATTTTATGCACAGTTATTCTGCTACTGTCCCATCTAGCTGTTGTAGTTTTTTTATATGATTTGAAAATGGACAAGCTTAGCTATAGCTATGTTTATTTTGTAATCCTCCGAAAAATCAGTAAGATTCCAACAACATGTCCTATCCTATGCTTCTTTACATCCACGGCAAGAACATATTAGAATGAGTAGTCAACTCAACCAGCGACGCTCTAAATCATCTTCATTTTTTGTTTTAATAATCTGCACAGGTAAAGGAATCCCACTAAGATTTGTCTTAGGGAAGAGTAAGATGATCCTAGGCTTTGCTGAAGGCTTCCCAACAATGCTGAAGGGTGAAATTGCTATGGTATTTCTTTTGAACAGACTAATGATTTAAATTAAAAATTAATTTAATAGATCATCATTCATTTTAGTTTAATGCAATGATTCAAATTGCATTTGTGAACCAAGGGCAAGCATCTATTATTTGTCATTTTCGTCACTCTTCCTCTCTCTTATCAGTTTCTTTCCTCAGTTCAAAATGAAGCCTCAGATTCATTATGCGGAGGACGATTGTCCAGTCACAGCTCCAGATGGCTTTCCGAAAGGTGAAGAACTTCAGTTTGAGATTGAAATGTTGGATTTCTTTAAAGCCAAGGTTAGTGTTACTAAATGATGACTTAAGTATGGATTCAACTGCTGTGTATTTCAGAGTCATGATGTCAAAGCACTTCTGGCTAATAGTTCCATTGTATACTGAAGTAATATTGTCTACAGCATTATATGAATATTTTTGAACTTGATTCCACGAGCAAGTCTACCTAACACTCAAAGCACTGAGAAGATAGAGAAACAAACATATGTTTGCTACTTTGGATTACTCACTCTGCTTCTTTGCTCTCTCAGGTTGCGGCTGAGGATTTAGGGGTTGTAAAGAAGGTGAATATCCGTCCTGTGTCATTGCCAATTAGACTTTGAGCCTGATTTTTCCTACATTTTTGCACTTCAACAATCAGTAGGTTTCATACATTAATTTTGGCTTTCTTAAAATGATATCATTGTTAACTCCTACCTGTTCGTTTCTTGTCTTTCCTGTACTTGAACAACTCAGTAGATGAGGCTGAATGCTTCAGCTGTGACATTTTTTTTTTCTTTGAATGTGACAGATAGTTGATGAAGGCAAGGGATGGGAAACGCCTAGAGAACCTTATGAAATTACAGCACGGTAAAGATTTACATCGTCAATTTGTGGAATGCTGGTCTATGCTTTGCCTGTGCTAGTCAATATGTTTAAATTCTTTGCTAGAAAAAAATATCTGATTCGAGCACAATGGGAATGGAAGTATGCAACTCATGTTGGGCTTCATGTGCTAGCACTGCATTCATATATTATATATTTTTGCTGCCTGAATATGAATTTGAATGTGTCATTTCCAGGATAGCTGCCAGAACAGCAGATGGAAAAGAAATCATTCCCAGCAAAGAAGAGCCATATTTCTTTACTATTGGCAAATCTGAGGTCAGTGGCATTTTAGTTGAATAGTGATATGTTTGTTAATACCACGTGCTTTGGGAAATACATATATGGCATTAGTTATGCATGCAATAGGATTAAGATACATAAGGTGCATTTCCAAACTCTCCAAATTGTAAAACTTGCGATGTTTTTGAGAACAAATAGTGCCCATTGTACAAGTGTTAACATTCTATTATCTCCTTTTTAGTTCTTTTTGAAAATATGTAAGTTACTTTCTTATAGGACATTGGACCTATATTTACTTGTCAATAGCGCTTTATCTTTGGCTTGTGAGCCTTTTTAATACACGAAATAGGCGACATCGAGAAGCAAATCCAATGGAACAGTCTGTAAATGCTACTTTACTGTAATACAACAACAACATCAACATAGCCTTTTGTCCCAAGCAAGTTGGGGTAGGCTGCTACTTTACTGTAATATGACGCTTAAAGCTTGACACTGATTGATCTAGAAGCAATAAAAGCATTTATAGTTGTATTTTAAGTTTCAGTTTTTCCTAACTACAGTTTGTTATGCATTATGCTTGTTACTGTCTAGTTTAGGTACCAAAAGGGCTCGAGATGGGAATTGGAACAATGTCACGGAAGGAAAAGGCAACTATTTTTGTTAGCAGCACCTATTTAACGAAGTCCTCAATAATGCCACAGCTTGAAGGCCTTGAAGAAGTTCACTTTGATGTTGAACTAGTTCAGTTTATTCAGGTACGCTCTTAACTGAAGGGTGCTTTTGGTATTTGCCCATTTTCCCATCTTGCTGTACTAATGCATCTTTCTATTAAGTTAGAAGTAGAATTAGGCTCTGGTGTATGTTAATTCCATCAACTGCTGTAAAGCTGTGCTTACATTATCTAAGGAAATTGGAGTCTCATGTTTCTTGAGATTGCTGAGAACAGAATTATAGTGTATTTCGACTTTTGCATTGATTAAAACAAGCAGCAGAGAACTTAAAATACTGAAACAAGTGTGTGACCTCAAAGTTCCAAATAAGCTTGCCCAATATTTGAGTTGCAAAGACATGTTGTGGTCACTGCCCAAACAAGCACCTCATGTCATATTAGGCATTCCAGCTTCAGAACTGAACTTTTGAAATGACGCTTGTGGTCAGCAAAATGGTCAGCAAAATATGTAGATTCAAGGGATTGTGAGAATCTGCCTGAGACCGCAATCTGTCTTTTGGCTATACTGCGACTCTATTGATATGTAAAGAGTTTGCACTATCCTTCCCATTTTAGGCTGCATTAATTTTGTGTGATACTAATAGGTGAGAGATATGCTTGGTGATGGCCGCCTCATAAAACGACGTGTGGTTGACGGAAAAGGTACGCAACCATTTGGAACAACTAAATTATGCTGGATATGGTCGCTTTCTTCCTAAACCCTATATCACCTTGAACTTTTTGGGTTCCGACTTTCCCGCCAGCAAACCATCACGTGTCATACCTTTTTGTCGAAAATCATACGTGCATTTTGCTTCCGATGAAATCATTTATGGAAACTTGCAAAAAATTATGTGTAGTATATGATTTTATGTATGCAATATTTTGAAACATTCCAGTGTGTTGGTGCTGTTGATACCAGACTCCCTTTCATTACTCAGTGAGACGAAAGTTTGGATGATGGTGCTCTATTAATTTTAGTAATAATGCAAAAATGACCTAATGAAGAGAAGCATTAAGATGTGAAATTGGACAAACTATTTTGTTTTCATTCGATGATTTTTACGTAAAATGCAAAGTTCTTCAGTACATAAACCTTGCACGTGGCATGTGAATTATTATACTCTTGATGGCGTACTGCTCATTGTTTTCACTATGCTTATTTGCTTTGTTCTATTTGTCACAAACATCAGGTGAATTTCCTATGCACTGCCCTCTTCATGATAGCTTGTTAAGAGTGCATTATAAGGGCATGCTCCTTGATCAACCAAAGTCAGTATTTTATGACACACATGTTGATAATGACGGCGAACCATTGGAGTTCTGTTCTGGAGAAGGCCTGGTAAGTAATATATTTATCAATCTTTGACTCACTATACAATGCTTAACTGCATGACATGTTGCCGTTGGACTTATAATTTGACATTAAAAAGAGCTCTAACTTCTGTTCCTGATTTTGCTAAGCTTCACTAGTTTCTTAGAAGATTAGAACTGCAGAGTTAGCAAAATTTGAAAAGGTGATTGAATACGCTTCATAACCTTTCAAAATATGGAAAGAAAATCTTGCAAACGCCTTGAAGGTTGAAGTAGTTTTGATATTTCAACTGAATATGAGTAACATGTTTTGCAGGTTCCAGAGGGATTTGAAATGTGTGTTCGACTAATGCTGCCTGGTGAAAAATCTATCGTCACCTGCCCTCCAGATTTTGCATATGATAAGTTTCCAAGGTTATATACTTGTATGGGCCATCATATTATAACCTACTTTACATATACTTGTGTTAACCATCGAGGTTGCAACAGGCCAGCAAATGTTCCTGAAGGAGCTTATGTTCAGTGGGAGATTGAACTACTTGGATTCGAACTGCCCAAGGTAAGAGCCATTTTATTTCACTATTGATTTTCAATAATCTCGATGGTGTTACTTGTAATATCTGCTGTTGAGCATTTTTCACCATTGATTGATACAATCCTGACTCTGATGGTCCCGACTTTCCCGCCAGCAAACCATCACGTGTCATACCTTTTTGTCGAAAATCATACGTGCATTTTGCTTCCGATGAAATCATTTATGGAAACTTGCAAAAAATTATGTGTAGTATATGATTTTATGTATGCAATATTTTGAAACATTCCAGTGTGTTGGTGCTGTTGATACCAGACTCCCTTTCATTACTCAGTGAGACGAAAGTTTGGATGATGGTGCTCTATTAATTTTAGTAATAATGTAAAAATGACCTAATGAAGGGAAGCATTAAGATGCGAAATTAGACAAACTATTTTGTTTTCATTCGATGATTTTTACATAAAACGCAAAGTTCTTCAGTACATAAACTTTGCAGGTGGCATGTGGATTATTATACTCTTAGATGGCGTACTGCTCATTGTTTTCACTATACTTATTTGCTTTGTTTACAAACATCAGGTGAATTTCCTATGGATTGCCCTCTTCATGATAGCTTGTTAAGAGTGCATTATAAGGGCATGCTCCTTGATCAACCAAAGTCAGTATTTTATGACACACGAGTTGATAATGATGGCGAGCCATTGGAGTTCTGTTCTGGAGAAGGCCTGGTAAGTAATATATTTATCAATCTTTGACTCACTATACAATGCTTAACTGCATGACATGTTGCCGTTGGACTTATAATTTGACATTAAAAAGAGCTCTAACTTCTGTTCCTGATTTTGCTAAGCTTCACTAGTTTCTTAGAAGATTAGAACTGCAGAGTTAGCAAAATTTGAAAAGGTGATTGAATACGCTTCATAACCTTTCAAAATATGGAAAGAAAATCTTGCAAACGCCTTGAAGGTTGAAGTAGTTTTGATATTTCAACTGAATATGAGTAACATGTTTTGCAGGTTCCAGAGGGATTTGAAATGTGTGTTCGACTAATGCTGCCTGGTGAAAAATCTATCGTCACCTGCCCTCCAGATTTTGCATATGATAAGTTTCCAAGGTTATATACTTGTATGGGCCATCATATTATAACCTACTTTACATATACTTGTGTTAACCATCGAGGTTGCAACAGGCCAGCAAATGTTCCTGAAGGAGCTTATGTTCAGTGGGAGATTGAACTACTTGGATTCGAACTGCCCAAGGTAAGAGCCATTTTATTTCACTATTGCTTTCAATAGTCTCGGTGGTGGTACTGGTAATATCTGCTGTTGAGCAGTTTTCGTCATTGATTGATACAATCCTGACTGATACATTTATGATTTTGATTAGTTAGTACTTACTTTCTTATATATGTACTTTTTATTGTGCTGAATAGCAAATAAAGTATTCAAAGTGTTACTGGATATCAGAAATTACACAGTTATTCTTTTTAGGTGGAGGCTTTTCATAAGTATAATATTGTTTGCTGGCTTTACTCTTCTTTTTTTCTTCTGACAACTGATGCAAAATACAATGTAGGACTG
The DNA here is from genome assembly GCA_000970635.1 of Eragrostis tef. Classification (NCBI taxonomy): domain Eukaryota; kingdom Viridiplantae; phylum Streptophyta; class Magnoliopsida; order Poales; family Poaceae; genus Eragrostis; species Eragrostis tef. The sequence goes on along the minus strand of LAPY01000363.1, from coordinate 138,707 downwards.
GACTGGCTTGACTTTCAATGAGATCATGGATGAGGCGGACAACATAAAAAACACGGTATACTGATTGAGATTAGATTTATACATACTCTTGCCAATTTGAATCATCATGAGTCTGTCATGACTCATGATTGCACTTTTGCAGAAGCTTGGTGTGCGTCTGAAATATAGAATTTTTTTATTTAATTTTTGTGGACAACAGTTGACAGCTTGTTTAGACGCTTGATAAAGCGAAATACGATAAATGCTTCTTAAGATAGTCATTTGGTTTAACATATCATCAGGGGATTTCCAGGATTCCGAAGTTTAACAATGACATAAATGGATTAATTCCATATTTTTAGTATTAATATATGAAAGCTTTGAAGGTTACATTATCCTATCAGCTTTTCTGACCTATATTTCAAGCCACATTTGTTTCCAGAGAAAATTCATTCATTGGCCCTGTTAAAGTCACTTGTTCCTTCCTTGTCCCTTTCTGAGATGAACTTCCTTACGTGACCCTGAATCAAAATTTCGTTCCTTTCTTGGCCCTCGTCACTTTGAGCTGCTAATGGTGTTAAATGAGGGGTGAAATGACCTTTCTACCCCTGACGTGAATTGAAGTGTCTATTTCAATTTCTGGAGTATTTGTCTGTTCCAACATTTCAGCATTATATTTCTATTTCATAATTGCACAAGATTTCAACATTATTTTTTGATTTCATAATTTGCACAAAATTTCAGCATTATTTTTCAATTTCATAGTTGCACAAAAATTCGGCATTACAAAATTTTGTGAAATTATGAAATTAAAATATAATTGCAGAAAGGGCCAAGGAAGGAATTTTCTTGACATAATAATCATTCTGTTGTTAAGTACTTGTGCTTGATATTCACTTCTCTGGTTTGTTATGTTGGGTTGACCAACGACTGGTTCTTAACGGAGGTCTCTCTCAGGGTAACAGACTGTTTAGAGAAGGAAAGTTCGAACTTGCAAAGGCAAAATATGAAAAGGTAAGCATGTTTTAGGATCTGTATGCCGTACATCATATATGCATTGAGTGAATGTACACTTGTTTTACAATGATATTGTCCGGGTTCATATTGAATAGCTATTATTATCACATAAGTGAATTTGTACATCGTCGTATTGCTGTGATTATCTACATCTTTCCTGCGATAGGGATCATTTTCTCAGTATTTGTTACTTCATTTTTAAAATGAATTTGATAGGCATGCATGCATGGCGGATTGATATACATGTGTGATGTTCATTAGTTTTATCTTTGGATTTTTGGAATATGCCATGTGTATTTCTCATTTTTCAAGAAGGGATAGTTGGCCAACACTACCTCTCTACCAGGCACCTTATGTTCCTCATGCTAATGTTGTATAAGTTCACTTGGTGATGTAAGTCATGGAATAGTTGATTCTTTATGAACTAAAACTGGCGACCATGTGAAATCAATTATATATCTTTTGAAAATATCTGAATTTTGGACTACCCTTTTGTTCCTTATGCCATCAAAGATCATGCTTTGAACATAATGAGCACAAACCTATATTTTGGTTCAGAGCATCTTGAAGATTGTTCTTTATTAGCCTCAGCACAAACCTCTTCTACTGGGTAGCACAAGCTTAGTCTGCAATCCATTCCAGTTATGACCAACTTCACAAAAGTGACGTCAGTAGTTTCATAGTCAAAGGTGAAGACTACTTTTAAACGTTTTGCTATTCTTTCTTTTTCATAACTACGTAGGTACTTCGGGAGTATAATCATGTGCATCCTCATGATGATGAAGAGGGGAAGATCTTTGCCAATTCAAGAGTACGATTTTAATCTATTCTAGCATTTCTGTTACCTCAGACCATTTTATTCCCTGATTACTTGCATTTTCTTGCACATATCGTCCTCCAATACTGAAACATGTATTCACCTTCTCATTTGTAACAATTTCAGAGTTCTTTACATTTAAATGTAGCTGCTTGCTACCAGAAGATGGGCGAATACAGAAAATCCATTGAAACATGCAATAAGGTATATTTTTGTTGGACTATGGGCCTCGTGGAACCGTATTTTCAAATGAAATTTGGCAGATGCTTCTGATAGAGTTCGTATGATAATTTGGGTTTAGCGGTGTTTACTTGCTGAATATTTAAAAGGAGTTATAAGCCCGTTGGCCCTGTGCAAATGTGCAAGATAGTATTCTCACCTGGGATTGCATTTGATATCCCATATTAATATCATAATTCTAGCTGCGTCATTTTGTTTGCATGGTGAAAGCTTTAATGTTTTAAGACAATGTGAAAGCTAAGGCCCTGTTTGTTGTTGCTTTTAAAGACTGGTATTTGAAAACCACAGTTTTTGGCAACATAGGCACGAAATAATACAGTTTATGCATATCATAGTATTTCACAGTTTTAGAGAAAACCATAGCCTGTTTGGCGGCTTACAGTATTGATTGTTGCATATAGGCGTAGCTAATAATAGGCCCAATGCTGCTACGTATTATACATAAATATGAAGCAAACGTAATTAGTACTATTGAAGTACTCAACTAGATTGTTCATGTTGATTAATTGTAGCCATACTCTGCTCATAGATATTGCTCTGATAACATGATGCAAATCCAGACCAACCTATCACATCATGTCTACATTAGTCCGATTATCATTGAATTTTGAAGCACGTGACATGCAAATGACAAAGCAGAAAACATACATGCGTGCACGGCAGGACGTTGCCATGCGTGGCCAAGAAACATAGCTCACGTACCTCAGTATTTTAAAAGTTGATCGTAAAAACTTTGAGGACACCATGGTTTTAAAAAACTGTTGTGTTTCCTACCATGGTATTTTCAACAAACCACGGTATTGTATCAAAACTTTAAAAATACTTTGTATCCAAACAGGCCCTAAATGCATTTGGCTATGATTCTAGAGTTAAATTGAACAGCTTATATTCTCATTTTATTACTCTTGGAGTCTTTGATCAGGTATGTTTGTTGTTGCCTTTAAGGACCGTGGTATTTGAAAACCACAGTTTTTGGCAACATAGGCACAAAATAATACAACATAAGCTTTAATGTTTTGGCAGCATTTGGCTGTGATTCTAGAGCTAAATTGAACAGCTTATATTCTCGTTTTATTTACTCTTGGAGTCTTTGATCAGGTGCTTGATGCAAATCCTGTGCATGTGAAAGCTCTTTATCGCCGAGGAATGTCCTACATGTCACTTGGGGACTTTGATGATGCAAAAAATGATTTTGAAAAGGTTGGTCACGCTATACTTCACTGCCATGTTCCTTTGCTAAATCACTACCCTAATCGACGTCTCATTGTATTTCTTTATTAGATGAAAAGCATCGACAAGTCTGCAGAATCAGATGCTACAGCCGCCCTTCTTAAACTCAAACAAAAGGAACAGGTATGCAACAATACAACATTACTTCAAACTCTTTGACTTGGAGCTCACAAAAGATGGATAATTTCTAAATCAGGAAACTGAAAAGAAGGTGAGGAAGCAGTTCAAAGGTCTCTTTGATAAGAAACCTGGGGAGATATCTGAAGTTGGTGGAGAATCAGAGGAAGGAAAGAATGCAAACGGCACAAAAGGCTCCGGAGAGACAACAAGTGCTGACAGGGATGCTGGTGCAAAGGATAGTTCACATGGAGAAACAGAGCATGCTTTTGAGGAAGAGAGGCCAGGACTTCTTGGTCGCTTATTTCCTTCTGCGAGGAGGATTTTCTCCTCTCTCGGCATTAACAGATGCACGATACTCTGAGGTGCTTGCCCTATGCTGCAGTGGCAACCAGAAGTATAGCGGTAACAGGGACTGTTATGAGTTGGCTGGCATTAGAGTAATTAAGGGTGCAAATTGTTACAGATATGAACCACGTGTAAATTACAACTGATGTATAAAATGAGAAGTGATGAGCGGAATAGCCATCTTTTGTTGCCAGTTCAATTTCTTCCCTTAACTTCCAGAGATTTGCCAATCTAGTTTTCTTTTTGGGTCAAACTCACTCTTATTCAACTGTGGTGCTCCACGACTGTGGAATAGCCATCATTGTCGAGTGAGTCAGGAGCACTGATGCGTAAAATCTCATGGTACCATATTGATTCGTTGAATCATGGGTCTGCATGACGACGGACTAGACTAGACTCACCTGTGTATCTTCTTTTCCACGAGTCATAGGAATCTTTTAGTTGACAAAAATCGGTGTCGCAACTCGCAACTCGATCGTGAGGTTGTTATTTTCTACGGTGTGCACCATGTATGCAATCTCATATTATAGTTTATCCATAAACTGTAAGTGGCGATGAAACAATCTGTGAGCTGAGACGTCAAGTCGTCCATGGCTCCATCTTGTACATACGAGCACGCGCGCACACAAGTCATGGAAACTACACAATGGGCGGTTAAAGTACATCACAAGCTGTTTTCCACAACACTGTATTCTTAGTTGCGACAAAGTGGCGTGGTGAAGAAACCAGCTTTTAATAACGGGGTGTTGTTGTTGTGAGAGCATAATGGACAACGCGCGCTGCAATTCCATGATTCCATCACGCGACTGTAGCCAGAGATAGACATGACACTGACGGCGCATATATCTAGACTTCGTTCGAGATGAATCGTCTCGAAACTACAACATCCTAGCTACCAGTGAAGTGGAGCCAGCAGTCACGAACTCAGTAGACTCTCAGCTCTACCTGTCGAGCTCTCTCTCTCATGACGAACATCATCATATGGAACCGATCGAAGCTATCTCTCCCAAATGCAATTGTCGTTGGTGTGGGGATTCCACGCGCAACTGGTAGTGGTTAAGCCTCACCAAACTGCGACGGGGACATGCATATGCGATCAGATGGCCTGAAAGCTGCATAGTCGACGATGGGCATGCTGCGGAAGTGCGGACTGTCCGGCCGTCACTCTCCTTCACCTACTCCCCTGAAAACATCACCCCATCCTCGATCATCAGACGGCCTGAGAGAGAGCCCACTGATTTCTGTGCGATTGATCTATCCTCCATCAGATGGCCTGAGATCCAAGTGGAGGCAGCATGGCTTGAGTTTAATTTCAAGACAAGTTTGGATTTGGATCACGCATTGAGGTGTACTGCTTATATTAGTCGTTACGAATAAATACTTTGATGTTACACTAACACGCTGTCATTAATTTATTTTTGGGAAAGTCTATCCCGGGTGCGTACACGCTAAACTCATAGCACGCGTCCTCTTCCCACTCACTGCATGCATGACGTCAGCGCATTTATTACTTAAATAGGAAACTTTAAAATACTATATCTCTTACATACAACTTCTGTTTTCGATTCTGTTTTCACCATTGTGCTCTACTCACTAAGACAAACAAAACTAGATCCCACTTTCAGATGTTTTGAAGATTTTTTTTGATAACATAAGTTACTACTATCTTTGTGAGAAGTTGCTACTATCTATATAGCACAAATTGCTACTGCATGCTAGTATTAAAACAAACTATGTTATCTTTGTGTACAAGTTGCTACTCATATTATGTTAAGTATACCAAATTATACTTATTTATAAAATTATTATGAATGGATTGT
>LAPY01000363.1:6859-17232 GCA_000970635.1 Eragrostis tef | reverse complement strand
TCTCCCCTGGGAGCAAACGCGCGAGGCGCCTCCCATTTTAGCTCTCCTCTTCCGTCACACCTCCTCCTTCCCTCGCGGCTATTTATACGACGCCGATGCGCCGCGCCGTCGGTGTGCCCGCCGCCGTCGCGCCTCGGTAGGACCGAGACCCCTCCCCCATTCCATTTTCCCACCCACACCATCACGGGACACAACACAAGGAAGAAAGATGGCGTCGGAGCCGGTGGCGCGGGCGGTGGCGGAGGAGGTGGCGCGGTGGGGTTCCATGCGCCAGACCGGGGTCAGCCTGCGCTACATGACCGAGTTCGGTGCGCGCCCCACGGAGCGGACCCTCCTCATCGCCGCGCAGTTCCTGCACAAGGAGCTCCCCATCCGCATCGCGCGACGCGCGCTCGACCTCGAGTCTCTCCCCTTCGGCCTCTCCGCCAAGCCCGCCATCCTCAAGGTATCTTCCTCCCCTCGTCCCTGGACTCCGGCGGATTTTGGGCGGTTGTCGTGCGTGCGTTTGTCCCTTTTCATGGGTCGATTTATTTGTTGCGCTGTTAAGCAGCGTCCTCTGCTCCGTCTATTCTGCAGTGATTTTACGCCTGCGTTATGCTCTGCATCTTTTTCCTGCGAACCGAGACTCCACCGGTTTATCTTATCTCCTAGGATGTTTACCGTTTTATAATAATTCTTTTAGGATTCAGTGCTATGTTCTTCAATTTCTTATACTATAATCAGCATGTTGGCTTGGCTTCTTTGCAGCGCTGTTTCAGTTATTTCTTCTGCAGTCGCTATAGTATTTCTGTAGCCGTTACAGTGTTCTGCAATTATTTTTCTGCACTGCAGCTGCAGGATACAGGCTGAATAGCTGAATAGTGTGCCCGTTCCATTTTATGCTGTATAAATAATACACGATGGGATATTGGGAAGAGGAACAGGGGTCAGGACGAAGGAGAGATGGGCCAGATGGCCGCTATCATTGTGGACATGGTCCCATTTCCTGGACAACAACGAATTCTATATTCTAAATCATTTGGTTTTGTAGCTTTCTTCGAGCCTGTTGTTTTCAATGGGTTGTGGTGATTCAGTCAGTTTTCCTAGCTGCAATGCCATTCTCTCTCTTTCCCCTTGACTATTGAATCATGGAATTATTTCTCCCATTCTGGCTTGGTTGTCTGGAAATTGCTTGGAGGTGTAGCGTTGTTGTAGTATCTAGGACAAGGGAGAATTTTGGTACATTCTGTCTGTCAACTTGCATAAAATTGATGTGGGCCCCCTTTTAAATCATTTGTGTTTCTTGAACTTATCGGTTGAGGAAGTAAGAAGCACCACACTATCAAGTTGCAGATTATTCTGAAGATAATTCCTTGGATCGAATCAGCTGATTCTTGTGGATGGAAGCATCTGTGCACAGTGCTAACTTTTGGTTCATTTTCTACTGCGCAGGTGAGAGACTGGTATCTGGACTCTTTCCGCGACATTCGGAACTTCCGAGAGGTTAGGAACAGGGACGATGAGCTCGCATTCACTGAGATGATCAAAATGATCAGGGTGCGGCACACCAACGTGGTGCCCACCATTGCGTTGGGTGTGCAGCAGCTGAAGAAGGACCTGGGTGGGCCGAAGGCGTTTCCCCCTGGAATCCATGAGATCCATCAGTTCCTTGATCGCTTCTACATGTCGAGGATTGGGATCCGCATGCTAATAGGTTAGTGAACTTGGCACATGCCCTGCCTTCTGTCCAGTTCTAAGGAAAATGACCTGGTCAGTCTTCATAACATAATAATGTTGATAGAAAAAGCAATCTGCTACTGCCCAAACTTAACCATCTGATATGAAAAGGTGCCCTTTAATGGCTCTTGGTTGCACAACGAAAATATCTGAGCTTGCCATCTCTCTGCAAGCTTGCTCATTTTCAGGCTTTCAGCCCTTATTTGATTTGAAGGCGAAAACAGACACATCATAGTTTTCGTTGGAGCGCAGTAATAAGTAGTTAATAAGAACAATATTTTTAAGCTGGATACCAGAAGTAACTGTTGAAATGTTCTGGGATATCGTTTCTTCATGTCAATGATCATACTCCTCCATGTCAATGAACAATGATTGCCTCATGATAACCGTTTATGATTTAATGCAAAAAGGAAAAAGAAAACAACGTGCTGCTTCTTTTTTCCTGCTTCGGACTAGGACTAACTAGGACTAACTATGTGCCAATTTGCTTTGATGCAGGGCAGCATGTTGCTTTGCATGATCCTGATCCAGAGCCTGGTGTGATAGGACTTATAAACACAAAATTGTCCCCCTTGACAGTTGCTCGAATTGCTAGTGAGGATGCTCGTGCAATTTGCATGCGAGAGTATGGATCAGCTCCTGATGTTGACATATATGGAGATCCAGATTTTACGTTTCCGTGAGTCCCTATTCTGATTAGTTGTTCCCTGTTTTTGCTATATTGGATATCATCAATCTTTAGTTCAGAATTCACATGCATCTCTTGTCGTTTCCAGTGATTTTCATGCTTGACTTGTTTGTATATGAACTATAAATTCCTGCTCTTCCTCTGATTACCGTGTATTGGGATCCAATACACAGTTCTACTTTGGCCTCTATACTGAGTCTTGGAACAATCTAGTTAACTTGCACCAATCATTTGGTCGGGAAAAAAAATTGAACTGTGGACAACTCTGAATGATTTTTTAAGCTATACTTGAACTCTTGATTGCAGATATGTTACAACACATCTACATCTCATGATGTTTGAACTGGTGAAGAACTCCCTTCGTGCAGTACAGGAACGATATATGAACTCTGATAAGCATGCACCTCCAGTTCGAATAATTGTTGCTGATGGTGCAGAGGATGTAACTATTAAGGTACTTGAGATTTTTCCATTGCCTGTTTTGTTGGGAACCTTTTTTAGTTTCTTTGTTGCGGCTTGCGAGTAATTTTGTACTTTCAACCGTGATGTATGGAAAGTTTCTTTATTCACAAGCTTAGAGTTTTGATTAATTTCTGTATTAATATATATTAATATAACCTTTTATTACTATTAGTACAGAGGAACGGGGTTAAGCGTAGAATCTTGTAACTATTGTTTAATGGGGCTATTGCGTTTCTACCCCTGGTTTGCCTCCCATTTGTTTAATAGCATGATGGTAACCTTTGTGACACTTATATGCTCCTGGAAGATTAATAGATAGTTGTGAGAGGTCTTTTTGTGGTTGATGCTGGACTTTTGTTGTCTTGACATGGTGGTATTGTCAGGAAGAAATGATGATGGGAATTCACTTCATTTACTTCTTGCTGGCTTAAAGATATGAACACCATATCAACATCAAACCATTCTAGCTGGCATTTTTATGCTCCTAGCCATAACAGATAAGCAGAGATGCAGAATCATGTGCCCTTGATTGAAGCTAACAGATAGCCAAAGCAAATAATTCTCCACGCAATAAGCATAATAGTTTATTTGAACTTTCTGTGCTGAACCTGTTGCAGGATCAGTAGTAGTTACTACCCATAGTACATATGAAATGATACACCTTTACCAGTCATGCAGTTTCTAGTTAGCAATGGTATCCCAAAAATTCCAGGCTGCCACATGCATTTGTTAGCAACACTAAGCTCAATGCATTTATCTCACTTTCACTATTTAGACTTGCCTCCAATTGCAGTACATTAAAGTTTGATGGAACCTTTTCTGACAATGATTATAATTCTGTGCTGCATATTAGCTATTTCACAATGCTATTACGGGAACTCGATTCAATGTTTACATGATAAAGTCTCCTTTAACATCGTATTTTTCTTTCGCTGATTAGTTTTATTTGCATAATATACAACAAACATGCTCGTATTTTCTGTATCTACAATTTAACAGTAGCAACTTTAATTCTTATGCCTCGGTTCGAACTGTTGAAATTATAACCTGTTTTTGCAGATCAGTGATGAAGGTGGTGGAATACCAAGGAGTGGCCTCTCTAGAATTTTTACATATCTCTACAGTACAGCAGAAAACCCTCCAGATCTAGATGGCCACAATGAGGGAGTAACTATGGCTGGATACGGTTATGGGATTCCAATTAGTCGTCTTTATGCTCGATATTTTGGTGGAGACTTGCAAATAATCTCTATGGAAGGTTATGGTATGTCCATCCTTCTGTTCTTACGTTCCTGTAATCTCGCGCTTGGCTAATTATAAACCACCATCTGAATACCGATGACTTCTATCTTTCTAAGGAAAACATAATGTCCAATTATTGGGACCATTCTCGGAAAAAAAATATATTAAGGGATATATTGCACTAGTATTGCAACAGTGAAAATGCTCCCGACATATTGCACTAACACTACAACAGTCAAAATGATGCTGATATGTCACTAGTATTACAATTACAACATTGCTATACTTTGTTGTCATTCAGTTGATCATATTGTTTTGTACCTTTTTCATGTAGGAACTGACGCTTACCTCCACCTCTCAAGGCTGGGTGATTCGGAGGAACCCTTGCCTTAAGTGATATCCTGCCTCAAGTGATGTGGAAGATGCCTTTGCCATGATGATTATGCTGTTCTGATCATTACTGTAATTAGGATTCCCTAGCAATTTACTGCGCTGGTATGCAAATATAGTTACGAGGGCCAGCCACCAATATATAGTTCAGCTATTCCTATTCTAGACTTTCTAGTTATTATGTCTATGTTTTCATTCCTCAATGGACACAAGTTGATCATAAATCAGAAGCAGCTTCTGGTTTGTATGTCACTACAATTGTTTGTCCTTTAAAAATAGTTCCCCTCCAGTACGTGTTGGAGGCATTTAGTTTGATTAATGGGATAACAATGTGTCCAAATATAGCATTTTTCAGTTTGAGGAATGGAAAAGGTTGGTCAGTCACCCTCTTGTTCGGTACAAGATGAGGAATGCTGCTGTTTCCCTGAAAGTGATGTTTCATCCGCATGTAGAGTCAGACGTAATCTACTTCAAAATGGGACGCTACTAGCCTAGCTTCCGGTTTTAAATCTTGAATGAGACGCACCATTTTTATGTTTTATACTGAAACTCCCTTTAGGAAGTTTAGGTTTTACCTGTGGCACGTTTATTTTTGCCACCGGTTAGGACCAAAAAAAAAAAGTGCCTAGTTAACTTTTGTGCTCCTCTCCCTCGCCAAACAAACAATCAAAAAAAAAAAACTTTTGTGCTCATCTGCTCGGAAGCAAGCATCAAACGTGCTCGAGTGTTAAAGGTTGTTAGCTACTCCTATCAGCAAAGAACCAAATGGCACCTTTGTTTCGGAAACTATAAAATACTACTTTGCATAGGATCACCCGTGAAATCTAATCATGCGTACAACTAGTCTTGTGTGTTGCAACATGGCTCTGTTACGTGGTGTTTTTATTTATGTAACATATATTTTTCTGCGGACTAAAACTCCAGTTAATCAGAGGCCATAGGGTTGTCTTAAACTGTGTGCAAATAAATTATGAATCCAAATCAATAAAATGGGCAACAGATAAAAAAAATGGTGCAAACTAAGCATGTCTCAGTTTATTGAGGTGGAATCAAACTACCGGGATTGGAAGTTTGTGAATGATCATGATTGTTGCCCGCCCACCCCCCAAGTTGTGCCTGCGTGTGTTCGACACTTGTGTTTTCAGAAAAGAAAGATTGGAATAAATAAGTTGTCCACAAAATGTTGTCACGTTAACATTTCTTCTGAAAAGAATTTCCGTTACACGGGGACACGGAAAAGGAGCACGAATTTGATCTGGTCCATTGAATTTTAACCAGAGTCCCAAACCGGTTTCCGGTTCCCGTTCTCTTTCCTTGGCGGAGACGGCGCCGGCGCCGCATGTCTCCACCACCGTCCGGCGCTGGCTAACCCCTAGGCGGGCCCCTTCTAGTCCACCGACCAAGCCGACAGGGCGCGCCGGCGGAGGCAATGGGCGAGTGCTCGTCGGCGGCGGCTAAGACGTCGGTGTGGTGGGACATCGACAAGTGCGCGGTGCCCCGCGGCCGCGGCGACCCGCACCGTATCGCCTACAACATCATCGCCGCGCTCGCCGCCGCCGGGTACGCGGGCCCCGTCTCGATCGCCGCGTACGGCGACGCCGCCCGCGTCGCCCCGCCCGTCCTGCACGCCCTCTCCGCCACCGGCATCTGCCTCACCCACGTTCCCGCCGGTAAGGACCCCTGCCCCTTCTCCCGTTCCAGCGCAGCCTAATCAGAGCAAACTGCTAATCAGATTCCCTACACGCTAACTGTTGACAGGAAGCAAAGACACTAGTGATAAGCGGATGCTCGTTGACATGCTGTTCTGGGCATTTGACAACCCTCCACCAGGGAATTTCCTGCTTATCTCGGGCGATCGGGACTTCTCCGATCTCCTTCATAGGCTTAGGATGAAGCGCTACAATATCCTGCTAGTGCGACCTTCGAACGCATCATCTCAAGTACTTGCTGCTGCAGCTAAGATGGTTTGGCTCTGGGAGAACATTGCAGCTGGAGATGCTCTGCGACCGGAGTCGCCTCCTAAGAGTAGTGTGCTAGGTTGCAAACTGGACGTGCGTAATCCAAGTGGTGTGCTAGATTGCAAGCCGAATGTGAATAATTCGGATCCATTGAAGTGCCCACAGAACAAAATCCTCAGAGAGAATGGTAAATGTGATGATAATGTCAAGGCAAGTAGTCAATGTAGAGTAAAGCCACTTCAAAAGTATGTAAAGAAGGCAAGTAGCGCATCTAGTCCCATGGGAAATCAACATCAAGTTGAGTCAATTGGAGGAACTTCTGAAAGTTCTACAGGGAGCAGAACGAGTGAGCTAGACCAATCTTCTGTTCCATCATCATCATCAAGTTCTAATTTGCTCGAAAGCATGAATACCTCAGTTTTGCTGGACACCCCTCTTTTGTCCATGACATCAGCTCAGAAACATGTGCAAAGTTCTCAACCACAACAAGTGGAAGCAACAGACATAGTTATCTATGGTGAGAAGCTTAGCACATCAACCGAATGTGTGGCAAGAAATGGTACTCTTGATTTTGGTGGTAGCAGAAAACAATATAATCAAACAGATCAGAACCAAAATGATCTTCGATCTGAGTTTAGACTAGGTGATAATAATGAGAAGGCATCCCATCGACATAGAGTGAAGCCCCTTCAAAAGTATGTAAAGAAGACAGACACCACATTTTGTTCTGCTAGTAATCAACAAGATTCAGTTCGAGTTCCTGGGTGTCCTAAAGGAGGAACAAGAAGTGAGGTAGATCAAACTTCAGTTTCATCGTCCTCACGATCATCAAGTTCCAAGACACCGACGATAGCTAGAGCAAATAACTTGGGTCAACCAGAAGCATCTACTCTGTCCCATTCATCAGATAAAAGATTTGTAGCATCTGCCCATATGCATCAAGTGAGAACACCACATGAGTCCATCCTTGTCAAGAAGCCTAGCATATCAGTTAAGCAAGCATCAAGAAATGGAACTCATGGTTTTAATGTTAGTACTGTCCACTATCATCCAGCAAGTCAGCAATCAAGATCTTCTGAAGCACAGATCAAAATTCACTCTAATTTGGGTGTTAAGAATGGCAATTTAGGTAATGAACGTAAGCTCAATCAACAAGTGTATGTAAAAAAGGTAGATGTTCTATCTACTTCAGCATGCAATGTAATAGCTCCTGTTGATGAATATCCGGATAATCCTAGAGGAAACACTTCGAGCCATTCAAGTCAATCTTTGTCAGCATCATCTGGCTCGAAAACACTTCATAGTGAGAAGTTGAATCAGTCAACTCTGAATAGTGATCCTCCTTTCTCCCTGTCATCAGCCCATAAACCCATAATCACCGATCACTTGCATCCAGATTGTGCAGGTTCCATTTTTGGTAAGAAGGATAGCACTTCAGTTCAGCACGCATACCAAAATGGAACTTCAGTTCAGCACACATACCAAAATGGAACTTTCACTTTTGGTGTTAATAATGGCTATTGTCATCCAACAGATCAACAATCCAAGTCTTCTCTGCCAGCGGAACAAAATCTTTCAACTACTACTCATTCTCATAGTGTATTTGGTCATTATCACTCAATAAATTCAGAAATGGAAAGCTCTGCTCGGCCATTAGCAGGACATAATGGTGTTTCTTCTGCACAAATGCTAGCATCTCCCAGCGGCTCAACTTTTCAAGGTTTGGATGATATTTGCAGTGGTATCAGTAGGCTTAATATTTCTGAATGTTCTCGAGGAACTGGGGAGGTCAAGCCACTTTTTCAAGGCGCACCTACTATTGATCCTTCTATGGGAATGACAGATAGTTCTGGACATTCCACAGAGACAAGATCCTCTTTTCACTCTGGTTCAAACAACAGATGCTATCTGAATCAATCTAGTGATCCTCAAGCTGGCCAATCTCAGTCCAGTGATTATACATGCAGAGGGGTGCACTCATCTAACCTACCCAGTGACATGAAAAATCCTGGACAGCATGGAGAGAAGTCTGGAACTCTGCCAAATTCTCTTGATCCTGAAGGTACTATTGGACATATATTGCAGGCTTTGGACATACTAAAGGCTGAAAAGATATTCCCAACAGAATCAAATATTACAGACTGTATACGTTATGGAGAGATGAGTTTAACAGAATTTGATGTTAAGAAGGCTCTTGAACTTGCCATTCGACATCAAGCTGTTGTTATGAAAAAGTTAGTAAATGATATGCCACTATTCGTTCCAAAGGATGAGAGCCTCTGGAAATGTGTGAATGTAACGAATAGCAAATCAAAGAATCCCATAGAGGCTCTGGACACAGTTCAAAAATACATATCATCTAGTGATGGCTATTTGGCAATAAAGAATTCACAGTCAAGGTGGGACCTTGTAACATCTGGTTTATGTTGATCATTTCATCTTTTATTGATTTGGTTACCCATCTCAATCACCCTTGCAGGTACCAAGCTGCAACAATCTTGAAGGAATCATGTTTGCAGCATTATGTGTGTTAGGAAGAAGTGGCCTATGCCTCATTCTTCAGGCTGGCAGCCGCTGTCCTTAAACACAACAGCGGTTATTGCCCCTACTGGTGCTACCAGAAAAGCTTAGTTCTTTCCTGCCAATGTGATGGATATCTGGATGCACTGGTAAGTGGACCATATAATTGATGGTCAATGAGTCAAACAGAAGTAGTTTAGGTAGTAGAGTAATCAATATACAAGCGGAGTTTGTACCCCAAACAAGAGGCTGTAGATAACCCTTTTGATGTTTTTCCTACTAAGTATGGAGCAACATAGGTTACAGTTTCTTTTACATGTTTATTCAAAGGTGTTAGCGCAACACTTCACCTGGCAAGTTTATTTAATTCCAAGATAGGGACTTCTAGTCTCCTGGTAATGTGCAGCAGTTTCTATATATGCTTGCTGAGTTGGCTGCAGAGCTTCATTATCTTTTGATAGTCTCTCACTGAAGTGACAACTCTGAGTCTGCTACTACTACTCTTGATGAGGTATATTGAGATTGTGGCCCTTCTGGACAGTGTCATCTGAGTTTATAACTGTGTTGTAAAGTACCTCTGTTATTCGGTTGATACCTTTATAGAAGTTTGTTAGTCTAGTTGATATCTGACTTAAAGCAAAGCAAATTTGTGAACTCCGAGATGCAATCAGAGCGAGAGTGCAGGAATGTTCTCCTGCTCTATGCTCATGTCTGAACTCATGTCTGACGCAGGACTCTTTTCCTGGCTTCAAGCAAAGCAAATGGCAAGAAAGAGATTGCCAGTTTTGATACACCGATTCTCTCCTCCTTTAGCTACTCCACCATTGCGGGTCTTTCGTGGTGGCTTCGCATTGCACATGGAAGATCCTCTGATACACTTCGCTGGCGAACGATTTCTGATGCACTTTCCTCGTGCGTACGTGTACCGTCTTTGGGGAGCTGCTTGCTCTCCGTGCAATGAAGCGTCACTGATGTTCCATGTGCCGTGAACAGGATCCATCCGGACGGCACTGATCAGCATTTCAGAGCACATGCTTGACACAACATGACATGATAATCTTTTTATAATTTATATATAAATAAGGGGGACGAAGCGCAAGTCTGACGGAAAATCGAATTACAAACGAAAACCCTGATGTCAAAGCCTAAACAAATCTACCAGTAAATCCTGTTCTTATGGACGGATGGGGTGCTATCTGCAAGAAGACGCAGCAACTCTGAAGCTGAACAAGGATGATGATTCATGTGTTCATGCCTCCAGCCGGTGGTCCGGATCTGAGCTCCTCCAGCGCCGCCCGCGCCTGGTCCTGCAGCAATGCGATCCGGCGCAGGTACACCTCCAGCTCCAGGATGCGCTGCTGCCGCCACTTCTCCCCTTCCATGGGCACGCCCGGGAT
>LAPY01000362.1:189114-223918 GCA_000970635.1 Eragrostis tef | reverse complement strand
CCCCCACCGGATCCCATATTTGAGCGGCGTTTATGTCCCAAGAACCACTAACAGTCGCAGCGTGATCACTTAGGACATAAACCTGAATTTCCGTGATTCATGGGCCGTGACGCACTACCAGAAACGGCATGCTTTACGTCACTTTGCAAGATGATACTGTTTTGTGGCTTGGGGCAATTTAATGAGCTCCTTTTTCTTATAGAAAAGGGAATTAATGAACTCTAATCAAGAGCCCAAGATTAGAGATCAAGAAGGGCTTGCTCCTTTGTCTGCGGACGCTTTGCACATGGACATGGGAAACACCACGCCGGGCAGGATCAGTGCACGAGATATGGCAAGATAAAGCTGGCAAGGGAAGCGGTGCGTGCATTGCATGGCAGGTAGACGACGGAGACCCTAGTTTGGATGCTGCAGCACTGGACTTTCCATGGTACAGGAGCTGGCATAGAGCTACCGGCCAGTAGCAAAGCTACCTCTGTGGACTACAGAAAAAAGATGCAATAGGCCTTCTGCGCCCTGCTGGCGCTGACCGCCCGGCAAGCTGCCCTTTTTGCCTACGAGTCTGGGTGAGGGTCTCTAGCCAAAGACATGTATATATCCACACTCTCCGATCGAGAGCCTGGGTGTGAAATTTATACGGTTTTACAGCAATAGAGCTTCAAACATCTCATCAAAGCATGCATTACTATGTCCTATATATATCTGATGCAGAATTGTCTGTTTCGTTTTGACTTAAAGGGCGTTATTTATTCGGTCACATGAGATGCTTATAAAGTACGTCCTAGCTAGCTACAAGCAACTTCAATTTCATTATTGAACCAAGTTTTAGTTATTCCATTGTCGACCGCCGGAACCTTTGTTATATAATTTGTATATGTTCTACTGGCCAATCATTTTTACCTTTAGTTAAGTTCAGTTTTGACTCACCTGGTTTCCACAATCACGCTGGTGATGGTGGTTTTTGTGCAGGTTTTGTGTCCCTTTGTAGAAGAACCCTCATACTTTTGAAATATTTCTGAGGCCATCTTCTAGTTAGTATGAGGGTTCTTAAAGCACTTTGCAGAAGAACCCTCATACTTTTTAATGTGAGATGGTTTGCACAGGTTGTCTTAAGCAACTGGGTCTCCTCACGTAAGATATATAAGTTGTGCTAAAAAAAAGGTAAGATATAGAAGTCTCACATTAAAAAAACAAGTACAAATAAACAAAAAAATGCACCGCGCATCACGATCAGTTTGGTTGCCCTCCATGCAAGAAAAAGCAAATAATGCCGACATACAGGCACTAGCGTGAGCTCATAACGAAGGGCATGGGTGGACGGTCCTGGGACTAGGCCTCTGGTCAATGGAGTGCATGCGATGACCCAGCCGCAGGGTGCTCAGCCTTCTTTCCTGCCGGGAACGGTCTCATACTTTACCCAAGAACGGCAAGCTACTTATCTGTACACCGCGAGTAGTACACATGCAGGCTCCTTCAAGCCAATTGGTTCTTTCGCCGCAACAACCAAAGAGCACGCAGGCATCCAGCCAAAACCTACACATAACTCTACCCGGTCAAAAGTCACAGCTATTGCTGGTAGGCGACAAGAGAAGACATGCATGTGTATTTTGACTGTATATATGCGGCAGTAGGCCATTTCTTTTTGCCCAGTAACATCTATTCATTTTTCATTTTTGGACATACTTTGCTACCACAAACTGGAACATGCATGCAGGTTACGTTTAGATTTTCCTTGAAACGTACATCCTTTCGTGAATGAAAAGCACCATAAGTACATAGTTCCAATTTCATTGAATAAAGTTATATATAAGGCTATATATGTTGAGGAAGAAACGAGAGAAAAAAAAAAGCGACTACATCAACGACACTATCAACACTAGAAACTACAAACAAAACAACTAAGTCACTGTTTGGATACAAATATTTTAAGTGGTTTGAAATAGGGGTGAAAACGGGTCGAATACGGGCGGATAGTGCTCATTCCGTATCCTATTCTATATTTTTTACTCGGATCTGGAGTCGGAGCGGATAGTCCTGGATAATTATTTCTGCATCCCTGTCCCATATTTTTTGTCGGGATTCGGAATCGGACACGGGTATTATCACGAAGTTTGAAAGGATGAAAACTCAAAGGTTGGAAAAACAATTTGAGTAAAGAAGGACATATTAACCATTGATATACATGATAAAGAGCAAATTTACTCTTATTTATGTTAATCTCTCGATTTTACACCATATTATTGGGTGTATAATCTTTATAAACTTACTCAGATCACATAATACTCGGATTCGGGACGGATATCACTTGTCCCGTATCCTATCCCGCAAATATTTTTCGGACACGGATAGTGTCGGGTAATTATTGGTACATCTTGTATTTGTACATATTAATTTTTTCGGATTCGGCAGTCGGTCGGGCGGATATTATTCGTCCCGTTTGCACCCCTAGTTTGAAAGAACACCATGGTTTAACAAAATACTTTGTCTTTGTAAATCGAGGAAGTGTTTCGATGCAACAAATCTCGCAGTTTTACAAACCATAGGATATTGTTACAATAGTAACTTTGAAGTTTTGGAAACTTCACTCCTGACCTTTATTTCCTAAACCCAGATATTGCATATTTGTAGCTTTGAAAACCATAGTGTCATGATACTTTAGTTTTGGGAAACCATGGCATCCAAACTGGGCACCACAAACTAGTACATAATAAAAAAGCATTTTTACAAGCAATTCTAGCCTATTTCTGCGGCCTGCAGGCATTTTAAAAATGCTTCATTCAGTTCTACGAGCAATTACACCACCTTGTGCATGCAAATCAAATTTCTTTAGATGGACTCTTAGGACGACCTGCGCAAACCATCTGCGAAAAACCGTCGACTCTTACATATATGACGTTAATTGGGACAGCTGCATTAGTTCAATTTTGAACTAAAACAAAGGGAGTATGCTACATGTAATTGTGCCATGGATATTTTAATTGGTGTTGCTAGTTGCAAGCAGGCGCATGACGAATTGACACCAAAACTTCAGAATCTCGAATAATACAGTTTGCTTGAGAAAGTGAACTAGTAGCAAGTTTTGTTACAAACTTGTTGCCCTAACGAAACAATGGAAAAAAAGAAAAAGAAAAAGCCAACGCGCCCAGGTGGCCAGATGGGTAACCATGTCCACTCTATTGTGTCCTAGCCTTCGTCACTGACAGGTAGAACCGGACTCAGGTGGCTGTCCCTACGTGTGAGTGGTCACTCGCTTCGCTTTGTACCCGCCTTCGGCTTCCTCGTCGCCTTCCGGGGTGGGGGGAAGGAACCAGAGCAAGCGAGAGCATCCGCCCGCCGCCGGAGGGACGCCCCACCAGATTCCCCTCCACCCTCGCCGCAGGAGTCGGCCAGGTCCCCGCCCCGTACGCGCGCCACCGGCCGGCGTCCTCTGCTTCCTCCCCTGGAAGGCCCTCGCCGTCCGCGCGCCTCTCTGACCGAATCGGCGAGCTCAAGGGCCTCCGCAGCACGAAAACGCCTTCGCCGAGCCGCCCATCCCCGCCGCGCTCGCTCGGCTTCCTCCTCCCCGGCCGCGGCGTCTGCCTCTTCGACGACCGCTTCTCCGGCGCCGTCCCCGCATCCACACGCGGCTGCCTCGTGCTGCGGTCGCTCGACGCCAGCGGCAACCACCTCACCGGAACCGGACCCACCACGCCGGCCGCCGCCAACTCCAGCAAGCTCATACGGCGCCTCAACCTCGGCTTCCTCCCCGGCCGGCCTCCTCCGCGGCGTCTGCCTATTCGACAACTGCTTCTCCAGCTCCGTCCACGCGTCCATTTCGGCCGCTGCCTCGTCCCTCTGCGGTCTTTCGACGCCAGCGGCAACCGCCTCACCGGACCCGCCCCGCCGGCCGCCGCCAACTTCACCAAGCTCATCCGGCGCCTCGACCTCGGCCACAACGCCGGAGAAATCCCTATCGAGGTCCTCGTCGCTCCTCTTCCTCCTCGATCTCGCCCCATCTCCGACCTTCGTCGGCTCTCCCTCCCGCGCCCCCAGCTGGTCTACGGCTTCGCAAGCACGGCTCCCCGTATCAATGGCGTCTGACGCAGGTATAAAACTCAAACTTCGCCTATTCGTTCAGACTAACAGTGGCGGAGCTGAGGTGGGGCGGTTCAAACTCAATCGATCAAAAAACTGAAGCTCAAAAATTTGCCAATTTGCAACGTATTTTCATTGTTCACGTGCACCATGGATCGTATCTATTGCTTAGAAAATTTGGACATAAATTCAGCAAAGATTTTATTTTCCTACAAGTTGCAATTTTATTGCTGTGTAGAGTGGCCGCATCAAAGTTAGTGTGAAAATTCATTGCTTCTTGAAAAGTGCAGGATATGAAATGGCCGGAGGTGAGATAACTTTCCCAAGTGAGGAAACCATCCAACTGTAAGTGTTTCCCATATCAACTGTTGTGCTACTGCTAACTGCAATACATTACTCGCTTTAGACCACTCTCTGATCATAAATGACATTGTTTTTTTCTTTCAATTGTTTACAGGCCGCTTCCAAGGGAGTTCCATCCAACAAATGTTAAGGTAACTTGATACTAATTCATGAATCTAGTTATTATGGGACTGCAATACCTGTCTTCTGTTGACCATAAAAAAATATATTTTCATATACTATATGCAGGCAGAAATTGCAAAGGCACATCAGGTGTTGACAGTGTATGAAAACTACCTTCATGGGTTGGGCTCTCACTATGCTTGCGTGAAGTATAAAGACTCAAGTCCCCAGTACTGCATTGCTCGCCCTTTTGAAAAGGCATCTGAAGCAAGGCGTATTTATGGCCTAATGACTCGATGCAAACATACTAGCATTCTGCAGCCGCTAGGTATTTGGATATGCCAAACTAAAGTGAAGTGGAAGAAGCCCAAGAAGGATGAGAAGTCGAATGATGAAAAGGTTGCAGAAGATAAGAAAGAGGGGACAGAGAAGAATATCGAAGCATTCATTACCTTCCCACATATTGATGGTGCTTTGACAGATGTGCCAGCTGAAGATATATTTTTGGTGGGTGACAAAACAGCATATGGTCTTACGTCCCAAGGCTCCAACTTCTTCACGTAAGTAGCTCTTATCCTGCATGCTGATATCTGTTCCATAATTTTTTTTCTTGTTAGTCTGACGATGTCCCTAATTGTATCCATTCTGGTCATTTTTTTCAGAGATATTTTGTCTGTCATTGAGCATATAAATGGACTTTATACAGCTAGGAATGCGTCTCCTGACAGCATTGGGACACCATTTCCATTGTGCTCGTTGCGATTCAATGCTGGAAGAATTGTGTACAATGAGCTGTCTCAAGGGAAGTACAAAGTTCTATTTTGGGTTGACTTCTTCACTGAAGATCAAGAGCGGAAGAAGTACAAAAAAGGTATATCTCCATAACTCAGGAACACAGATTACACCCTCGAGAAGGTATTCTTTTACTAAAGTAAATTTCAGTCCTCGAGTTCCTAGATTCTTTCATGTGGTTAGTATCCTAGTAGATGCTAGAAATTCTAAACAGCGTGTACATATGTGATGGATGCGTCATAAATCTTTTATTCCTGTGTAACATATCCCCTCTAAAATTCAACAGAGCCTACAGTTGAGGATATTCGTTTGGCTAACTGGAAAACCGTTGGCACATACCTCACAAGCCTTTTGGAGAAGTTTGGTGTTAAGCCGAATGAAGAACTAAATCAGTTAGCCAAAAAGCTTAGCGGGGAAATGTCCAACGTTGAAGAAGCATTGAGGTTAGTTGACTTTCCACTTAACACCAATAACATATAACACATGAATGATTTACTAAAGAAAGTGAACATTAGTCATATTTATAAATTGGTTACTCTTTTATGTGTATGCATAATAATTTGCAGGTACATTGACTCGTTGTGGGAGCCTGGAATGTGGTCGGTTTACACCAAGATTCATTTTATTAGAGAAGTGTTTTGGTGTTGCGATAACAGCACTGAAAGAGTGGACATACTGAAGTCAAAGGGGAGTCTTGGTCTTGGATCTGTCATTACAAAACTAGGATTTGCTAATCCTGACAATAATTTGTATGACTCCCTGGCGTTCTTGAGGAAAAAGGTTGTCGCCCACCAAGACTCCACATATAGGGAATACAAAGGTGTAAAGGTACAATCCGCACATGATTACAATTTTATTCTTGCATTACAGTTACAATTTTTTTTGAAAGAACCATTTACCTTACTATATAATGTTGTCATTGTTGTAGTAATCTGAATGTGAGAATTGTTGCTTTAGCAATCCAATGAAATGGCTTCATCAAAATAGGATCCAAATATTTGGATTCACCATAATAGGACCCCCAAACATGCACACTTTGATTTTTCAGTTTTCGGCTTGTTTTTTGTCTTCTCTTTTCTTCCATAAGCCTTTTCCTTCACACCGTCAACCCCTCTCTGGTATGTTTCCAGTTGAAAACACCTTGTACTTATCTTGACTTGTGTGTGACGGGTTGTTGTTTGCTGCTTGCTTCTTTGCTTTTGATCAACTTATTCGGTCATGTATATTTATCTTGACTTGTGTGTGAAGGCTTGTTGTTAATTAGCTGCTTGCTTCATTGCTTTTGAACTCATTCGGCCATGTCGTGAGATGTGAACTAACTATGTCATGACTTGATTTGTGATGCTTTTGCGCATGGAAACGAATTTGGTTATATTATATATGACATGTGAATTTTGGGTGGCATCATTGTCCATGACAAATTATATCATCTGTTGTATTAAAACAAATAAAGGGTAAACAAACCGAAGAACAAGCTGATGTACTGTCGATGCATGAGAGGGGCACGATGGTCACTTCGTGTGAGGAAAACTGGGAAAAGTAAATAAGCTAAAAAAACAAAATGCGGAGATGTTTAGGGTCCTAGTTTAAGGAAACCAAATGTTTCAGTCCTATTTTGGCGAAGCCACTTCTTTTGAGTCCTAAAACCAAAAATTTGTCCTCTGAACTGCTCTTTGCACATGAGAAAATTAATTGACTTTATGGACCTAGCTACAAGTGTTGTGTCAACTGTCAACAATGTAAAGGTCTTATACAAATTTCCTTTTCCGCTAATCAAATGTCTTCTATTTTTCCTTCTATAGGATGATGTGGGCATAGACAAAAGAACAATTTTAACATTCGTGCAAAAGATCAAGCCTTCTTTCATGATACAGTTGGTGAAGGAAGTACGCCAGCTGCACTGGATACAAGAATCGCCTTTACTGAGAAGTAAGTTCTGGAAATAGTAACCCTTGGTTGATGCTCAGTGTTTTCCTTTAGAAATTGCTACTCACAAAGTTTTTGCTCGTATGTCCAGGTGAGACCGCCTATATGCAACCTTTCAAGTCCAAATAAGTTAGAATTAGTTAATTAGCTGTCAAGCAATAACGATAACGTGCCAACATTTGTGCAGTATTATTCCAGTTTGTGCACCAATACCTTGTACCTCAGACAGCTGGAAGTATCGATGTGGTACCACGATAACTATGTTTTTGTTCTGTATGACTATGAGGATCTTAGAACTGTGAATGTGATGCTTGATATGACTGCTTGTTATGGAATGTTTTAATTTTATTTTTAGCAGTGGTTATACTACTATGTACCCCAGGTATGTGAAATTTCGATTATGCTTTATACAGATTTATTGCTCTTGTAATGATTTGTCATGCATACACGTTTTCTTGCTTAGTTATAAACAATGATTACCGGTGACTACCGGCATATACAGCATGTCCAAATAGTTGAATATCCTATTCTGCCTCCGGTCAGCGCTGTTGTCCTACACGTATGCAGCCCAGAAGTGCATCTGACCGGGATTATATACCTTGGTAGACTGTTGTGGCAATTGCTGCTGCCTGCTGCATTCTCCATTTCTCCTTCTCCGCATGCAAAAGCCATATCTGCCACTGCCTTCACGTCAAGCTCTATCGCATTACTACCTCCCAATCCGTCCTCCTGATGCTCTGCCATGTTTCGCACGGTGTCGATCTAGGTTCCCGTTATTCTACCACGACTACACAGCGGCATTGTCAGGTTTGGCACGACGCCTGTAGGAGTGGAGGCTGACGGTCGTTTCCAAACACTAAGCACGGCATGGTGACTTCTGCGGCTCTCAAGATGTTCGACAGAATGTGCAGCCTGCAAGCATGCATTGTCTCGAGAGTTGGGAAAACGTAACTTGTAACCCGCTTGCACAAAGGCGCCAAGGCCTCCTAATACTGCTGCACTGTCCTTTCCTCCAACGTAACATGGTGAGAAGCAGACATGTTTTGCAGCGTAAAGTGGGTAGAAGTCGAACCTGTTGCTTGACAACCTGTTCGTGTGTATAAAATTAGTTCCCAGCCCCCTTGCATCTTCTTTACATGGTGCAAATAGACCCCAAGAAATTCTGCAGCTCCGATTGATATGTCAGCTATCTTGTTTGACGAAGCCTACAAAAGTTTAAGTTTCAAGTTTAAAACAATATGAAATCCAGATTGCGATAGCGACCTAGATACACTACATGAATTGGACTTGCCTTTTTGGAATCACAAAATATATTACGCATAGCTTTTCTTCTAAAGGCGCGCCTGAAAGCTTCAAGTTTATACCAGTCCAATGAACAAAGAACAGGCCATGTATGTTTCTTCGAAGGTTTCAAACCTTTTTTTTTAATCGTTTCAAACATTTATTGCAACCACACCAACGAAGTAGTATTGTCAATCACTCTCTTCTTTGTTTGGATTGATTCTTTAGAGCCTTAGAACCATAATTTTGTCTAAATTTGAGTAAGCGATCAAAATAACAATAAAAAGTATCTAATGTTCCAGTCAATGATTACTACTGCAAATCATTTAAATGCTGACAGTTTCCCTCATACTAAGCAACGCATCTGCTTAAGTTTTCTACATGTTGATTCCGTAAGGTGTAGATTTATACATTTAAGGCTTAATTACAAATCCCACCCCATAACTCAGCCTTTGTTTGATATCCTCTCATAAGTTGGTTAGTTGCAAAAACCACTCCACGCCACCCAGTTTTGGTTGAAATATAGCACCGCAATTCCATGTGCTCTTCAAATAGTTTAAAAATTGTCACAGTGGATGTGGCTACATGAGTCAATTAATTTAGATTGAGTCGAGTTTTATGGTTTGACTGTATCCGAGGCTGTCATGGTCTCATCACGCTAGAACTCACTTCTTTAATTGTGTCTGCAATGCCTATAACTACATCCGAACAAAACAAATTCAACTACTCAACGGTCCTACCACTACCGTACACAGGTGCAAGGCTCAAGCTAGGAGCTTGCTATTTCATGAAGATAAAGCAGCCTGAAAACTCAAGTGAATTTGCTATTTTGCATTCCTATTGTTGCCGCAGTTCTTTTTCTAATAAAGATATAGTTGGGTTAAAATGGATGTTTAGTCCATAGAAGGAAAATAACAAGCATCTTGTAAAAAAAAAGGAAGAAGATTGTAGAGTAAAGTACACAGCCGGTCTTTAAACTTGTCTTACTATGTCATTTAGGTCCTTTTACTTGAAAAATTTGATTAAACATCTTTAAACTTATTCTGCCGTGTCACTTTGATTCCTCACTTATATTGAGATCATTAAACTTGTCCGTTTGTACCACTTGTCTAACTAGGCTCAAATCAAACCTGACGTGACACATGTGATGAGAAAATACTATGCACGCAATTGTATCGGTTCAAGATAAAGGATCGTTCTTTTGTTAATATCCTCTATATTTAATATATGAGTAATATACTTTTTTTTTGAAGGTGTAAGTTACCTGGTATATTAGTTAATGGTTGATTTTTAGACTCTCACGAGAGTTGAGGGGGCTAATATGGACTTATATCTTTTTGAAAGAGAAAGTCATGTTTTCCATTGCATCATGGGTGTGCGACTATTAACTAGGTGTATAATGTGAGAGAGTACATGTGATATCTCAAGTGCAACCGCCGGCGAAGAGTAATAAGGACAAGTACATAAGATATATTAAGTATGACGGTAAATATTTATACCTTTCAAAAGTATATGTGAAATCATAGTTTGTGATGAACATGTAAAAACTAACTAGAGAGACCTAAGTGACACAGTAGAGCAAGTTTAGAGAAGTCAAAATAAGAACTTAAATGACATAACAGGACAAGTTTAAAGATGTCAAATCAATATTTTTTATATAGAGAGACCTAAGTAACACAACTAGACAAGTCTAAAGACCAGCTTAATAAGCAAAGCAGAACAAACCTCAACACAACAACTTTGAGTCATTGAGAAATATTGCAAAAGTAAAATAAGTTCTCCCAAGTCAACTTTGTTTCCTTGTATGGTGCCCTCTTTCGCTTATTATGTGGTGGGTGGGTGTGGTCGCGCGTTTGTGTGTTTTTCCTCACTAAAACCAAAAATATGTTCCTTATCTAACCGAATTTTATTTTTAAATTCGAGTATCACCTTTGGGTACCCGAACTACCTAAGATACCCAAATCATCATTGATAGGTGTAGAACGTAGCACGTGGACTCATGACATGGTCACGTAACATTGGCTTTAGTCATTCACCATATTCATGTTTCCTGAATCATATAATGGTAACTAATTATCAAGTTGATTGCATAGTGTATTTTAAGTATAATCAAGTTGATTTTATTTTTCTAAAAATTTGTACTAATATTGGGTATAACCAAATACCAAACCAAAATTTAGATATTCAAAGTTGTCAGGTATCAAAATTTTCATTGTCATTTTAAGTAGCAACTTGAGATAACCGAAAATTGAAAAGACCGTACGCCCACCCCTAATTACTACTCGTGCTCCATAACAATTTTTATCTCACCAAATCACCTCTATCTTCAGTTGCATTTAAGAGTGATGAGAATCTCTCAGCACAAATCTAAAACAGATACGGGGAAAGGGGATCTCCTTGTTGTAAAACCAGCTGACGTGAAGTCTCTGAGCTGACCATTCACCTTCATCACTTGATAAGAAACCGTCGATCTACATTTCATAATTATCTGGATCTATGCATTATCAAAACCAATCTTCAGCATCATCTCTCAAGAAATAGACTACTCCACCCAGTCATACGCCTTACTGATATCAAGTTTGATAACAGCAACCCATCAGCACCTCTCCGCTTGTTCTGTGTCACTGTAATTTCACATACGAGACATTATCAATTATTACCAGTCCGTGTGAATAGGCACCATGGTTATCACGTGTTTTATTTGGCTATGCGCACACCCACCCACACACATAGGATCAATCTGGAATCGAATCCTTCAAGAGAAAGCTAATTCTTTGATGATATTGCAGAAACATAACAGTATATTTCAGTAGAGTTTTTCAGTTAATGAAATCGGATGGCAGCACTCTCCACACGGCCACACCAGTAACCATTTGCAGTAATCTCTATGATTACTGAAGCGCCAAGCACATGTCCTACTTATTTCCATTACTGAACCTGGTGTAGCTCTAGATTACAATTTTGCTCCACCGCCCAACTGGACCGACAACTCCAGATGTTATGAAGACCAGCTGGTCAAAAACTTGGGTTAGGTGGTGACACCAATGAACCTCACCTTAGACGAAGATCTGGGAGAGAAACAAAAAAAAAGTCATCATAATGGAATCAACTGGCACAAATGGCATGCCATTGGTGTGAAGAAATAAGATGCGAAAATAGAAGACCACACTAAATTTGTAACCAGCTCAAACGCGTGCACGTGCACACACCCACAGATATAAGCATACACATCCAGGCCTTCTATATATATCAATTCACACTGACAAAAAGTAGTATGTTGTGGTTTGCAACAAGGAAACCCCATAAATGGAACTACGGAAGGCTTATAATAATCCCATAATTGACAAAAAAAAAGCCTTGGACGGAACATATTGGTCTTGACATTTTTTTTGCACTAGTTGAAATAGAAGTGTCTAGTAAGCTTCCTACAACACCAAATTCCGCAATATTAGGAGAGTTTCACAACTTAGGGTATATATAGGGAACATATTTTTTTTTATAATATTTGAAGCTTGCCATTCACCACAGCTATGCATTTTCTGTATTGTAATGCATAAATAAGTAAGCAAAGAATCAACTTAGAAAAGATATTTCAATTTCATGTCAGTTTAATATAATGATCTTAATTTGATTATAGGATATTCAAATGAGGATTTGGATAGCCAAATTTTAGAGGTCGGGTAGTGTTATTTGTTTAAGAGGCACAAGTGTACCTTGAGAAACATTGATCTGTGCGTGAGTTGCACACATCTTCTATTATGAGATGATCCGCAATGTTTCAAGGGGAAAAAAGAAAGATTGTTCCAAACTGCTAACCTATGACATACAAGGGAGGAAAATGCAAAAAAGAGGCCCTGCACTCATGACAGGTACGCAACACTAAATTTTAGGTGTGTAGGACATCTTCAAGAAGTCAGCTAGGTGGAGCTCTAATGAGACATAGGGACATCGAACCAGTTACGTTTTGGAAATTTGATCTTCACTGGATCAAGAGGCTGATCCCAACGGTCAGACAAACAAGCACCATAATCCTCAAGGAGCCACCTTGGCCTTATATATGAGCTGCCACTACACACAAATCTATCAGCTGCCACCCTTTTTGAAAAGGGCAGTTCAAAAGGTCTTTCTTTTCACACAATTTTGTGTCTCAACATAGTTCTGCATGATCTACATTTACGTATTTGGTTTAAAATTTGACCGAGATTCGAAGAACCCTTGACCCACCTATCCTATACCTTGACCCATATCCTTTACCTTGATCCACGTATTTCCTTGTATCGGTGCTAAACTTTTAGCTTGCAGAACCAAGTTCCCTTAGGCGCATTTTTAAGTACTATGACTAGGATAAATATATGAACTGAAAACCAGAAAACAGATGCAACATGGGCACCAAAGCCCTCAACGCAGCATTTGCAGTCAATTGGGAAAAACTGCAAATTGCTTGATGACATTTCATTGTAACCAAAGGATACAAACTAAACGTTGTAAGCAGAAAATTGACGACAGGATCCCGAGATGTCACAATAGAGCATGCCTCAAGCTGCAGAAAGCTAGAATAAAGAGAGAAGGCAAGTAGCGGTAGTCCTACGGAGATATCTTAGAACTAAATAAATAAGTGTATTGGAGCAAAGTATGAGATGGACAACTGCATTCAAAATGTGAATAGAATGAGAGATGGTAGAAAAATGTGATGTGGATGCTATTAGACTTCCAACAAAATGGGGACAATAGAAACGACCTTCAAGAGGAATGCACTTTTGGATGCAGATTCCAAATGGAAATTTAGAACATCAGGCAAGAGCAAAACAATCAAGTAGCCAAGTGGTGACCTCATCCTCAGTGATGTATCAAGAGAGAAGTTGCAAACGCTCAAACAAACCTTGATGAGTTTGATTGAACTCATGAGAAATCCAACAAGAAATGGCTGTCCGAGACTACGTACCAAGGCGATGTTAATTGGATGGCTTTATCTGAAGCAAAATGGAGACAATCACTAGGAAACAAGAATGACGCCTTGGTCAGTGATCTGACGAGCATATATAAGGTGGACATCAAGTTTAGGAGCTCAAGAAATGTCAAGAACATGAAACAAGTTGATGGAGCAACATTGCCAACCAGAAGTGTAGGCATCATCAATATTCTTAACAGAAACAGAAAGACTGGGCTGCTTTGTGTAGTCAAAGAAGTGGAATCTTATGTTATGTGAGAGGCACAATAATAGAGCCCGATAGGATCACATTCCAGTGGGTTGACATTGAACAGACAAGACTAGAAGATAACGGTGAGGCTACAGACAGACATGAGACAAAACATTTGAGCAGAGACACTCATTGATGGACAATGTCTCCTTGAGCACTAACAAGAAGCACCAGTATCTCCTGATTGGCACAGTATTACTAGCGCAACAGCATTAGATGCACTGCAGTTTGGCTACAGGGTCAGGAACGATTCAGTAGTTACAGCATACAAGCAGAAGCAGTTGTGGTACAATAGAGCCCAAGGAGAAAGCTTAGGATAGTTTTCTTCAGCGTGCCAATTCCAGGAAGATGCGGTCTCCTAGGTACAGAAAGGTGAGGACACTCAAATGAACTGGGAGGAATGCAAGCCAAAACAAGAGCACAAACTGACCCAAAGAGCTTATTACCAGATGTATGGGAAATTATCAGGTGTGGCAAAAGGTTTCGCTATGCCATAAGATGCATTCCATATATGTAATCTGAATTAATCAAATTAATATAAACGAAGTTCAATAATTGCTTGAATAGAACAGTTACATAGCGGTGATAAAACAACAACAAGCATTCAAAAATATCTATCAAGGCTTTCATTGCACGAGAATTGATATTTAGTTGCAACGCAAATGAGTTAGTGACCTTTATTATGTGATATCCAATATTCATGAGTCCTAATATGATTCCGCTGTAAAATCTGAAGTATGCAACCTTATACGATTCTAATTTTTCACAGCCCTTATAATCCTGGCTCTATAGACCTCATCTATTATCTATAAACATGAACATAGGTATCATATATGTCATCCACTGCTATTCTCAGAGAAAGAAAGAAACTAACCTTTTCTAAGGGTAGTTCAAGAATGTCATAGAAGTCATGCTTATAGTGTTGTGTCTCACTCCAAAACTGAAACATGTTAAAATAAGTTATCATAAAAAATTATTACTGCACTACACAATTTTCCAGAAAAAACACTCAACATTTTTGCACCTGAGGAAGATATGCAGTCAATCTGTCACATGCTTCACCAACAACCTGAAAGAAATCAACCAGTTCAGTTGATAATCAATGTAGGGCTACATTTTGTGTGCTCAATTATTGGTGCATCGTGTGGCCCATGTGTACTGGCGATAATTCCCAAAAGAGTTGCAACTGAAATTCCTAAACGGATCAAATACGATTACCCGGACAAATTTTTAGTGAGTGCAAACTTTGACTTCAAAAATATGTAGATGAATAGTTTATGACCCCAGTCTGCTACAGATAACAATAACAGTAATGAAAGTCTTTGTAGAAGATAAACTCCACCTTTTCGAACGATAGCCGAGTCCTATCCGTCGATGGTAGTAGTATTCTTCTATAATCCTGCATTCTCAGCAATATGAACATGACAGTATTGATTACTGCAAACACAAGATATTTAGACATGAAAATAACTTACAATGATTCCCCGGATAACATAATGTCTGGGAAGAGGATGATCCGTGAAAACTTCATTGCTGAATTTATCAATAAGCTCTGAGAAACATTTCTTCTCCTGCAGAGTCAATCGATACAATTAATATGTGAAGTGTAGAACATAAAAGGCACTGCTTAGTTATGTGAAACATACCCAGTCAATAAAAGAGTTGTGGATGTCAAAAAATCCTTCTGCTTCGAGCTCATTCATCACATTCATGAGTCGATCTTTACACTGAAAATGGTTTGTATCGAATAATTTCAGAATCAAGTTAATCAAGTAAGAAAAAGTTAGAAATATGCAGCTCTCCTGCGTATTCGAGAAAAAAAAAGGTTCTAATGCCAAACTAGATTTATAAAGGCAGATGCACTACTGAGGAAACAAGTGCAGTTTGTTTAGTGATGTAGAACAGTACGTGTTACATGTTCATGTAGATACTTTTGCTGAATTTTGTTGTGTCAAATAAAGATAGCATGGGTAATTTAACATGCTGACTCGTGTTGCTAAAGCAAAAGTCAAATGTATGCTTCCTATCTTCATAAACAATCCACGTACTCCCGACTTCAAAAACTCACATCAATTGAAACAAAGACTCCCTCAGTCAATTCTATACAATGCGCACGTTTTCAAAATTCAAACATCAAAAAAATTGACAAACAATTAAGCCACAATATATGAGTTAAGTGGTATGATTATGATTTTGTACCAAGAAATTCACAGTCGTATGATTATGATTTTGTATCCAGAAATAATATATTAGAAGAAAATTAGTAATGGTATAATTTAGGAAACCGTCCCAAGTCTTAGAGAATAGGAGAGCAATAGTATAATTTGGTGCCATGCCAGATTTACACTTACGGACACATAAAATCATCAAATCACAAATTCAAGAAAATTATGGGGATGGAAAAATGGGGGCTCAAACAGATTCAAGGGAATCAGGCACTTGAAAGGGAAAAGTGTCTACAGATTTTTCAAATATTCCGAAAATAATAGGTCCACCAAAATAAGATTGATTGCATCATTAACATTACTTTAAGTGATTTTTCTCGAATGAAACAAAAAATGTTCGAAAAGTATTTAGACCAACAGTCAAGACAAGCCAAGCAAAACAAGAAATATAAACCCTTATTGAATGCAGTCAGAATGACAGTAAAATTTCTTTCGCTCCATACCAAATCATCTTCAAGCACATCTCTTAAACAACTTAAATATGTGCGTACTTGATGATCTATTTGCACTATTTCAGCTCTTCGCTACAAAAGGACATACTTGGTAAGGAATTAATCACTAGAAACAATATAATAAAATTGAATAAGGGTGTCCAAATACTTCCATTAACGAATATGATTAGCACCTTGAGAGACAATTTAATAAGGACACTGTCCAATTCTGGAAATTCAAATGGTGCCATCCAACTGTCAACATCTTTATCACAATAATCAGCCTGCAAAAGTTGAACATAAGTAGGAATGTTTGTACTAGACTGCAGCTTTGTACACGTAAGTATATGACAGTCGAACAAATTGTTATACCCCTCTTGGCATGAGCTTGTAAATTTTGTCATCCAGTACACCAGAACTCAAATGGTCATCATAGTTTTCATGCATGAGTACTTGTGCAACGGCCCTAGAATACTGAAGCACGTAAATTAGTCTCTGTCAAGTTCATGTAGTTTAGCAATGAGAATAAAACAAATGCACATAATAAGACATCTATGGCACACAAAGATGATGTTTACCACAAGCAACGTTAAGGAAAAGGTATTAACTGATGGTGAGAAAAAGAAAGAAAAGGTTTGTTTTCAGCATAGTAAAAAGCCTTGCATGAAATTGGCCAGTCTAAACCCTCAGTACGTATCCATTGAAAAACTCTGCAAAATTCAACCTCACCAAGAAAGTCAAAATGAAAATTTAATGGCACCTAGTACCACAAGGAGTTGATCCTGCTCTCGAACTAATGGAATTAAACACAGGACTAATATCAACATAACTAGCCACAGCAAATAGGCTGTGGCACCATAGTGCTTGTTTCATTCTTGTGAAGGTCTCCGTTTTCATACTTATAATCGGCACAAGGACGCAATGTACTTGTTTTTCTTTTATTATTAATATATATACCAAAGTAGGGGTTTCCCTACTGTATTTCACCAAAAAAACATAACTAGACATCACTTAGGCCACAAACTAACTAGGCAACTACAAAATAGGTTACTCAAATGAAACATTATGCTAATGTGTAGTAAGAAGTTCAGCTGTAGCAGCATTATGGAATTACTGGTGTAATATTTGTGTATACTATTTTATATGATGGCACACAAAAATCTGTAGTGGCATGATACTATTTCACAAATATTTGAAAAGACTTAATCACGTGGGGGAGAACCGCCGTCCCACAAAATAGGGCCAAAAAAGGTCACGAAGTCCAGTGGCCCAGGACTTAATCACGTATATCTCTGAAATC
This sequence comes from Eragrostis tef, assembly GCA_000970635.1. NCBI lineage: Eukaryota > Viridiplantae > Streptophyta > Magnoliopsida > Poales > Poaceae > Eragrostis > Eragrostis tef. The sequence goes on along the minus strand of LAPY01000362.1, from coordinate 206,226 downwards.
CATTACACATGAGTGACCTTTTTTGTGGGAACGAGGCATCCAGCGCTGGCCGGCAACCTCTGAGCCTCCTAACTAGAGGATCTACCACCATGCTACAACCACAGTCCCATTATTTCACAATCCTTGCTAAGGACCTTACTGATAAGCAGGATTTTTATTATATTTGGTTATTAGAATAAATTTTAAGGTATATAATAGCATAATTAGTTTCCGCAGTTAGTCTGATCTGATCCTAAAAATATATATCTCGAGTCTTAAGATAGGCACATTTATAATGCGATACAGTAACAGAAATAAGAACTGTGTATGTGCATACACAAAGAGCATGACAAAATATGTTGTTAACAGTACGAAAACAAAATGCTTGCAAACTTAATGGCATACCTCAGATGTTTTCAGCTTCTTCAATATGTATGCCATTGCATAAGGTTCCAAATGTAAAGGGAAATCTTCTGGGCTTGGTGCCAGTGGCTGAAAAAATAAGGAAAAATTATTTTTCTTGTCTTAAATGGACTCCCAAAGATTATATAAGCAAACCTCAAAGTTCTGGAATTCTTTGGCATTGGTTAACTGGTCCGTTATCCATAACAGAAAATCTTTATGTCCCTACACAATAAAAGCATTATGGCAAAAAAAAATGCAAGTCAATTGGAAGAAAAACTATAGTGCTCTAAATTGACCGTACGTACCTCGCGGATCAAAGGATGAAAGCAAGGCTCCCAGATATACAACACTGAATCAATGAGGAACTGGAAGGAAAAAATGTTCAGACTTGGAAGGACAAGTATCAACTACGTTGATATTCAAACAGTGTACCCCTACTGATTTATTAACAAAGGCTCATGAGGAAACCATAATTAACAAGAAAAATACTCACATGAACAGATTTTTCCAAGTCATCCAAAGGAAAAGTACTAAATGGTGTCTCAGAACTTTGTTCAAGATGATGAATCACACTATGAGGACAATCAGAACCCTGAGAAAAATAATCAGATATAAAATATGCTGCTTGAAGTTGATGAATCCTAAGATAGCGAGACAAGTACCTTGATGTACGGAGTGCGAGCAATGAGTTTCCTAACAATGTCACGCACTTTTCTCTGATTTCTGACTTGAGTTGTCGAACAGAACTTTCGCTTCATTAACAAAATAGAGATATAGATTTAATGTTTTGTTAGTGTACACATGTAAATATGCACGTTATTAGTTGAGGTTAATTAATACATACCCTTCGCATATATGAGATGGCTTTTAAATAGGGGTGCTCCCTACTGTTAATGGCATATTTCAATCTAAACTCAGGCTTCAATTTCTGAAGGAGAACTTCCCAGTCACAATAATCATGCTGTGAATGTAAATATGTATCAGCCAGAAACCCATGCCATGTAATTCAGAAGCAGTACTCAACGAGAAAGGAACCGTACTACTCCATGCAAAACAAGGAAAAAACAAATGTTGCTCTGCTCACTGTAAATCAATAAAGAACGTGGAATTTAAATGAGTATCCAATAAACATAAATCTTAAATCATACAGCAAGGACTAGTATCCACAGTTTCTATGTACCTTGAGTTTGCTCAAAGTATTTGTTCTTTTATTAGCGTACTGATAAATTTATAGGAGTGTATTTACAAAAAAGATATCTTTGTTGACATTGTCCTGAACTCATAAATGCTATATTATTGGATAACTTTAAAGCATCTCTTCATGTCTCTTTACCTATAGTATATGCTATTATAGAATATCTTCTACCAGATGTAAACCTTTATCTATCCTTGTTGATAATTAGATTTACACTCACAAGCTACAGTTAAAAGAGATTTTAATAGGAGCAAAGCAACTACTCTCTGGCAGCAGTTATGTCAGTTAGCAAAAGAAAAAACAAATTATAAACACCAATCATGTTCAAACGTGGAAGATACAAAATATTCTCCAGCCTAAATATAACTCTTGAATTATCAATCAAAATCATGATCAAGCAATGATGTTTTGGGGAACAATACCTCTAAAGTGTCTTCCATTGCATCCACTTCCTTCAGCATATCGATATAAATTGGAAGATATCTTTCAAATTCATCTTGAAACTGTTTGAATGTACATAAAGAATTAAGTAAAAAAACCATAATACATCACTAAATTGCAAAAAAAAAGACAAGAAAGGAACCAACCTCCCAATTCCATTTTACTCCCTTTTCAAATTCCTCTGGAGCAGCACAACGTGCCTTCACAAAAAGATCTTCCTTAAGCTTTTCCAACCAACTTGTGAAGTTATCTGCAGCACTGTCTCTGCCTTTGCATTCCAACATAAGGTCCTAGTACAATACCAGGTAAACATAATGACATGCAATAGTGATTCATATAATACTGGCAATAGTGATTCATCTAATTAGAATTAAATCTTCAGTTCCTTGCCTGGCCTTGTGCATCGCTTGTGCTAGACAAATAGTTATGTGATTCACGGCAAAGGGCAATGAGATCCTTGTTAACAATATCACTTGGTTTAATCAGGTGTCTGATAGCACATGGTAGTTTATCATGTAGCCGTTTTATAATAGATGGAAGCAATTCATCTGAAACAAATAGCCTAAGCCTTTCAGCTGTACTAACACATGCGAACTGAATCAAAGCATGGCAAAAGGGAATTGCGTTTATGGCTGCTACATCATCCACCCAATACCCAAAAAGACTCATCCTTAGTCTCCCAAAGCAACCATGAACGAAAAGATACCTGCAACAAAAATAGTTAGTCCATGTGTCCTCCTCCTATGTTTGTTTAGTAAAAAAAGGACTGAAGTACAAAAATATTATTTACCCAATAAGAGAATCTGATGATGTAGATCCGGAATCGCAGAGATAAGTAACCCTTTTATTGTTGATATCTTCAAAACGATGTGAAAGAGTGCACGATTTTGACGACGACAAGTTTCCAAGTAAATGAGAAACATCTCGTGTAAATTGAAGCAGGATGGTGTGCTCCAATTTCTCAATATCTTCTGATGATCCAAGAAGTTTGCCAAAGTAGTACGAAACTCGAGCTCGACCTTCATGCAAGAAGCTGAACCAAGCATAGTACAGTACATCCTCACAATGTCTAAGAAAGGGTCCAAGAAAGTCCAACATCCATTCCTTCCAGAATTCGCGAGGACAATTATAAACCAATGGAAGGAAAATAAGAGAGATAAGTTTGCTCAAATGTCTAAACTCCATTGAATCCAAATTGACGAAAGCAAGACTTAAAGTTGAACAATCCAAGACCTCAGTAAGTGCTTTCTCATGACGTATAGATAGACCTATAATATTGTACCTGCAACAATGTATAACTCATCATGTACCAAATCTGAGATAAACAGTTAGCTCCATCGTCCATTATGAGAAAGACAATTCTAAGGTATCAAGTCAGATGTGCAAAAAATAGTTGAACTAAAATTAATAGCTCTTTAAAACATTATTGCAAAATATTAGTTACAAGCTGGAAAGTACCATAATATCGTACATCCTGAAAACAGTAGCACATAGAGAGCAAACATAAACATGTCATCGACATGATTCAAGCCATGTTTGGTCATGCGGATAGGGACCGTAGTTGCATCAAGAACATTGCGAGCAGTAGAAGCGACAACACTTGAAGCTAATCGCAGCAACTATAGCAGTTCAATGCCAATGAATTAGCTGCTTGATTACCAAGTTATCCATATTCCTTCCAATATGTAATTCAAGTTGTCGTTAACACCTACAATTATTCTCCTAAAAAAAAGCACTATAGCTAACAGCATGATCATAAATATAAGATTGACAGATTGTGGAGCTTTAAATGTCCTCACATAACAAATAAAATGTCAATGGCAATAAAATATGGTAAAACAAAAAAAAATACCCCAAAAACCTTTCTAGCTTAACCCACAAGAGCCTAGCCAACGCCATGGAAAGGACAAGCTTGGGACAAATGTGAACTATGATATTTTCTATTATTGGGGCACACAAAATGATCTAGAAAGAAGATATCAAATTCCTCGGGGCTCCCCAACTTGTTGGGCACATATGCAATACTTCTCTAATAAATGAAAAGTGAATGTAGAGGATGGAAACAATACTAACTACAAGCAACAACTTACCCACTCTCTCTGATTTGCTCTAACAGTTTCCTTGTCTCATTCTGTTGGAAATCTTCTTCATCATTCATCAATACTTTAGCAGTTTTAAGGTCTTCGGACAGATCGCAAGAAATTTGGCCTTTCCAGAGAGAATGAATGCATCGAAGTAACTGAAGATCAAATATATATTAACTATAACAAAAGTAAAGGCGGTCAAGGAAGAATCGAAGGTAAATGAGTTACTATGCTCAAAAAACGCAACTATGAAATTATAATCTTACAACAACAACAACAATAAAGTGTTATGTCCCAAGCGAATTGCGGCAAGCATACCAACAATCCAAGGCAAAATATTAGTTTGGCAAAATGTATACCTGCAGCAGCAAAGGAAGAAACATGTGTAAAAGGGAGCATAAATCTTCAGTAAAATCTTGAGAGCGGAGCTCATCCTCACAATATTTCACAACATCATAAATCTTCTTCAAGAAATGACCATTAGCAAGTAGGCACGATAAACCAAATCCATTGCAAAGAAATGTTCTTTCCCATTCTGGTCGAGTCCAGATAGTGTTGAGAGGTTTAAGGAGGTCAAGAAGCACAGCATTGTACTGACAGTTCCTGTAAACGAATTAGAAGGTAAGGAATCACTCTCAGTACATAGATGGTAGCGAACATTAGTCCCTACTCATAAATGAAACTTCATACTGTTGTCTCCCAGGTACAATGCTGACCACTAAATGAGTCTAAAATATGTACAAACAACTTAGGTCATTCTTTTAACTCTGGTTATGTTGTTTCAATCATTTGTTTCTATTGGCAATTCATATGGACCACAATTATGATCAAATTTAAAACAGTTTCAACATACCTAAAATTTGATGTTATAAGAAAAGCATCACACAGAATATTATGATCTGCAAGGAGTAGACAGCCCTCAACTTCATGACAAGCAGCCTTTCCATCAGAACCCTGTACCATCAATTAGAGGCCTTATATTAAGTTCAGTAGCATACTAATGTATTGGAAGACAGTACAAAACATGCTTACCAACATATGTATGTTAACAATATCAGTTAACTTTTGTGAGACCATAATCCTTGTGTCAAAATAATATTGATGCTTAGGAGGAACTTGAACCTCTGTATCACCATCATCATTTTCAGATATGTCCATCGACATTAACCTCTGTGATCCCAATCGACGATGAATAATAAGAAAAACAAATATAAGTTGCTGAAAGGACCAATTATTAAATAGAAAGCACATGTGAACGTTACAAAAATTACCTGAACTTCTAATTCACTCTTATTTGCATCAAAAGATAATCCAAGAGTGCACATGGATGGTAGATTACTGCTCTTGATGCTTTCAGTACTGAACTCACTACTAGTATCGGGCCTTGCACCTGAGGAGTTACTGCTGCTACTGTGACTACTTCCATCTGGTGTGACATACTCTGATTTTGTACTCGATACAAAATGTGTGATGGGCATACAAACATCAACTGGAAAAGAAAGAGACTCAAATCAGAGGTAACTGAGGAAAACTATAGTGTTCATGCTTATATACCATTTCACCAATCTTAAAGAAATTACATGACAAAATAGATCCTAGACGAGGAAGGGGCATCATAAAGACAGATGTCAGGCTAAACAAAGATTAGTTCACTACGAGTACATAAAGCATCCTAGTGTAATATGACATGATAGACAACCTTTCATTATGAAAAACAATGACAGTGCTCTTACACTTCACCTGTTTCCTCTTCTGCTAGATTTCTCAAGTTCCTTTTTGTAGAAAGCGGAAGCAAACGATTCTCAAGCTTATTTTGTAGCCTAGAATTTGCTATTTCACTCAAAATTTGATCTTCATCGGGGGATCCAAACCACCCAACTATCAAGTTAAGACAATCAGCACTGCTAAGTTTCTCGCTCCTGTAATTCAGGAGATGCTGCAAAAGGAAAAGGAAAATGAAATCAAGAAACAAGCAAATACTGCACTATGATCCTTTCCGGTTACCCCTAAAATTGACTTGTCAGCCTATATTACGTAGTGCACTGAAATGAGAATTGCAGAACAAAGGAACAATTTAATCTTTCAACGAAGCCAGCCATCCTTCGAAAACTGGAGGCTCTCTCATCAAGGATCTCTTCAATCCAATAGAATGGCAACACCTTCCCAAGAACGGTTCAAATATTTTGATTGATTTGTAAAGCTAACTTCGTTTCCCTTTCTCCAAGGTCCTCCTTGGGCCCTTTGGGTGCATGTACAGGATGTGTTAAACCTTCTAAATTAATATATCTACTAGCACATTAGGGGGCTCCCCTATCATATTTTCCTACAAAAAAAAGACAATCCCAGGGGACATGTTTAAAGCCATAAACAAGGTTGTCACCTTGCAGTCGTCTTTGATCATCAAATTACAACAAAAAGCTACGCATCAACAAATGAGACTCCAAGAAAAAACCATGTACAACAAAAGAATTAACAAATTTATACGGGTATATATAATCCATTCGAAGAGCATTCGAACGCAATGCACCCAAGTACGTCATCGTGACTTGGGCGTCAGGACACCATTTTGTTATGTTTTGATGCCTGGTATGGTAACGAAAATTGCTACTATGTTATTAATAACTAGATGCCCACCCTTTTCATATTACCTCATTCCTAGCATGTGTATGTTGGTCAATCTTACACAACCATTGGCATCAATCTTACTAACCCATGAGAACAGGTTATTCATTCCCTAATCACACCTGGTACTAATATGCAGGTGCAACTTAACTAACATCAGCAATATTAGATGAAGCAATGCAGGAAGAATAAATTATTCAGAAAGACCTCAATCATTTTAGCTCCATGACACTGGACCTCAGGCGGTAAGTTGGCGCCGCGTAGCATGAGTGAAGCCCTCACCAACAAACCAACATATCTTTCCTCATCATCTTTTGTCTGTTCCATAGGAATTGAAAATCACTAGTGGTATAATAACAATTTAAATAAAGTGAATAAAAATGAACACAGTTAAACAATATCTTCTGCCACGAACTGCGTATGCAAGGTGAGGCTCCCCACATCTCTACAGAAGCTAATGAACTAGCACAAATCCTCAGGACACATGAACAAAATTAAGTAGAGATGAAGACTAGAACTAGAAGCAAAACACAAGTGGTGCGGGTCACAAAACCAAAAGGCTCCAGTTTTTTGTATTCAACTTCTCTATTTCATAATAATCTTTATAAATGAGCAGGACATTGATTCCATCCACAAATTCACAGTTGATGCAACGATGTTAAAAACTAGAACCATGCAAATATACCTGTTGATCGAGGCAGGTTGCGGCAGTGGCACACTTCACTTGGGAGGTTGCGGCAGGGGCACACTCCACTTGGGCCATCGACACCGTGCAAAACAGCACCCGTACTAAAGAAGAACAACCTAATCGAACAACGGAGGGGTGGATCAGATTAGCAGGGCGCAACGCAGCACACACATCCACAAAGAACCAACAATTAAGGAAAGAAAAGGAGGCGGTCTGGTTCGATCGAAAGCAAAACACCTATTAGAGCAGTGGAATTCATCCAAAGAAAGAACAAATTTGACCTACCAATTGAAGAAAGAATCCACTCTCGCCGATCCCCCGCTAGACAAAAAGAAAAAGAAAAAAAAACAAAGCGGCGCTGCGCCGGCGGCAGCTGGTTAAGGAGCGGCGGCGGAGTGTCCCGCGGAAGGGAACGGCGGCCCGTCGAGCGAGGTGTCTTCACGACCTCGGCCCCTCCTAGGCTCCGGGACCTAGGTCGTGAACTCTTCGAACTTGGAACTGATCAGTTTTAAATTTTCAGTCCTCGGTGCTGCATTTTCTATTCCAGTTTTCTTCCATAAACCCCCCTTAATATGAAGTATATTGCAACATGAATGAAGAAGATAAAAATTCTAAATTTTGTAACTGGTGCGAGGGTAACTTTGTTCCATTTAGGCGCAAGTTACCCCAAGACCCATTTTTGCAACGGCACGGTGATGCCGGCATTGAGAATCATGGCCAATGTGGTTTTGTGGGGAAAAACATATGTGGTAATTTTATATTGCAATGAAAAATCAGCTTTAAAGCATCTCGGCAAAGAGTGGCCGCGGGCAACGCGTGCCACCCACGCCCCCCGGGACTCCCTATACTGCCACTGGAGGCACTCGGCCCGCGTCGGCCCAACAGACGGACGGGCGCGGCCCAGCAAGCAAAGAGACAACGTTGAAGGCCGGCGACGAGCAGCAGCAACCGGCGCCGACGACGAGCAGGTAGCAATGAGAGCAGCAAGCAGGTCTCACCTTCTTCCTCACCCATGGACTCCTCATCTATCGCCATGGAAATCAATCAAAAGCTTCTCATCGATCTAACAGGATTAAGGACGTGTTGAAGATCGGCTGTCAGGGATATCAATGAAATAATAAACAACAATATTACTAAATATTTTACCTAGTTAAAAAATATTTTACAAGTCTTCAGTCAACTTTTTCCACTTAGAGCAACCACAATGTTAAAAAAAAACAGTCAACAGTGAATAAACAAATGATTCAACCAGTCCATATACATTGTGCAAGCAGTCCATAAGCAGTCAAGTCAATAGTTCCAGTCGACCTTAGTACTATAGACTGCCTATAAAAATTAAAAAGAGTGAAGTGCACAGTCGATCCCTAAACTTGTTCGACTGTGTCACTTAGGTACTTCTACTTAGAAAATGCTGATTTGACATCTTTCTGTTGTGTCACTTAGGTCCCTCTACTTATATTGACATCTCTAAACTTGCATCGCTGTGTTATGTAGGTCCAACTAAACTCAAACCGATTCGACATGAACAGAATTCGCATTAACATACAAAAATATTATACACACGACCGGGTCGTTCGATCTGCCCGTGCGACTAGTGACTCTCTTTCCTAATCGTTGATTACGTTTGTGATTTATGCTGATGGTTAAATCCTAAATGCGAATTTGCTGATATGGTATGGTCATATGGACGACCCGGCCGTACGTATAGCATTGTTCTTTAACATATATTTTTAAGATTGATAATATATTTCTTTTAGAGATGTAAGTTACTCGGAATAGTAGCTGAGGGTTGATTTTTAGACCCTGACAAGAGTTGAAAGCTTAATATGAACTTATTGCACTTTAAAAAGAAATACAAGTAATGTTGTTTATTGTCATGTGTGTCAGGAGTCATGTGAGCGGATAAATGTGAGATCTAAAGTGCAACTATTAAATAACATCAAATATATGTGAAATCAAAAATATGACGGCTAATGTTTACATCGCTCAAAAGGTATATGTGAAACTTTAGTTTTTGAAGAACATGAAAAAAAGTTAAAAAGTTTAAGAGAGAGTAAAGTGCACAGCCGGTCCCTAAACTTGTCCGGCTGTGTCACTTCACTCAATTAAAAAAAATGCATTTCTCTCATCCCCATGGCCTCTCCCACCAGCATGGTTGCAATTTGCACCAAGAAATGAAAGATTTTTTATTTTTGTCCAGGCTTCCTCTATTGACCACCATTGTGCAATTTACCATAGCTATAGGTCACCTGCTGCAGGGCCCACTACTATGGACTGCTTTGGGCTTGAACATTGTTGTTGCCCTTATGTCCATCTGATAGTGGGCAAAGAAGTATCATTGACTGATCTGATCCGTCGGATGAAAAAAATAAATGTCGTGCATCTACTTTTATCGTAAAAATGCTCAGCAATTACGGGTTTTACTCACATAAACTTCGAAGGTTTGGAAGTAGAAAAGGTAATGATATCATATAGTAGTTGTTTGAGTCTCCAATCTCAATCGTGAAAAGGGTCAGTTAAGGCACCTGAGTAACATCTTTGAGGTCCAGCGAGGAACCAGTGGTAACTTTGTTAATCTCGAAGATTTGTCGGCTCAATCTTCGAAAGTGCTCATAGGAGTAGGGTTTGCGTATGTGCATTATAAGAGTGAGTGTGCGTGTGTTGTGAGTGTCTGAGTTGTACTATGTAATTAAAAAGATCTCTAATCTCAAGCAGGTTTTGCATATGTGCATTTATATAGGTGAATGTGCATGTGTTGTGAGTGTCTGAGTTATAAAAAAAAAGTCTCCAATCTCAAGCCTTGTTTGGATAGTCTTATTGTCATGTGTTAACTAGTCTTGTCAGATATTGCTCGTCAGAGATTGGGTCCGGAAATGGTAGGTTGTGGTGCGCCAACTGTTGGGGAGCTGGTTTTGCAAAGCTAGCTGCTTGTAGTGAGGTTTCTGTTGCAGTATCCGTAGGCCGGTGTGGAGCGTCTTTTTTTTTGAAAAGGGAATTTCATTAACATCTCTTGGTTACAGTAGCACCTTAATCAAGATCAACTCCATTAATGAGATACAAAAACCTTGAAAAAGTTGTAAATTCCATCTAGGATCACCATCCCAGACGGATATGCCACAGATGAAAACATTGATCAGAAAGAACATGGCCATCTCACTATCCAGCACCCTCATTCTCATCTCCGATAGGGAAAAACTGAAACTCAACCTTTTCGCAAAAGAGGAGAAGACTGATATTCCACATGCAAGTACGAAAGAACTCGTCGCCGTTAGGCTCGTAGCCGAGCCCATCGTCTTCTCCTTCACCATATTCGCAATGGGAAAACACAAATCCAAATAACATCCAGATGAATGTCACAGAAAACCAAACTATCACAAGCTCACAACCATGGCTATGAAGATCTATGACGAGACAAAGAAGGGGTCAGAGTACTTTATTCTTCATCATAATCAATGATGGCGCCTTCGACTCGCCACACCGTCAAGATGTATCATCATCCATTGCATCTTTGACGACGACGCATCGCTGCCGCCACCCCTTTTAGCCGAACAACTAAACACTAACTCTAACAAACACCGCGGCCACCGCGACCACCGTGAAAGACCTACCTATCTCAACCTATAAGGGAACAAAGTGAACATCAAGATGTTGGGCTCAGGCCGTCAGAGGAGGAGGGTTTCCAAAACCGATGCACACAAGACCGGTTTTTACGGAAACAGAACTGGTAGGATCGGTAAGGTAGTTCTCGGTTTGAGATTTGAATGAATTTGAAAAATAAATTAAAGTTTCAAGAGCTGATAAAACTGGTAAACTGAAAAAGCCTATTGAGGTTTAACCTTTTTTATTTTTAGAAAATTTCTTTTTAAAAGAAAAGCTGACCGGTTTGCTTTCCAATTTCTTCCGAAACTGTTCTTAAGCTTTTGATCGACTTTACCGACCGGTTCTACCGGTTTTTAACCGGCTGGCCGGGATTTAAATGAAAATTGGAGTCTTGGCCTCCAACAAAGTAAAGTGTGTGAGATCTCAACCGGAGGTATGATCTCAATTGCTTGAGTGCCACAAACCTGTTTAACTTTGTTAGCCTCTGTTTAGATCCTCTAGCTAGTTAAAATTAGTCAACAAAATATTTATCCAACTAATATTTAAAAGGTATTTGTTTGATCGCTAATTGATGTTTCTAGTTTTTGGGATTGTCTTGCCTTTTTTATGTGTATTTTTTCTTTTTTTATATATGTTTAGTCACTTTTAGGAGGGTTGAGGTGACTATGAGCTTTTCGGAGGTGTCTGGCTAAAAGTTTAATCACTTTTAGGAGGTCTCTGGCTAAAAGTTTAATCACTTTTAGGAGGTTATGTTTTGATACAAATTGACTAAAATTAGACATCGAAAAGTTTAGAACATGAATCCAAACAAGGCCTCAGTAGCCTAGATTTTCGTCCTTGGTATAGCCAGGGATCTGCAACAACGTGTGGTAATTAAAGATGAAGACTGAGAATTACTCTCTATGTCCCTAAATAGATATCATTGTTGATTTTTAGACATTATGTTTGACCGTTTGTCTTATTCAAAAAAATTTATGTAAGCATTAAAATAAATATGTCATGATTAAAATATATTTAATAATAAACCAAGTTATGAAAAGATAAATAAGATTTTCAGAAAAAAATGAATTAGACGAGCGGTGAATATGCGATGTCTAAGGTCCCCTTTGAAACATAAGATTTTTACAGAAATTGTACAGAAATTTCACAAGAATCAGTTGATTGTTCACAAGAATAATACAGGAATAGGAAAAAATCCCGCATTCAAAAGGGGCCTAAAAGTCAACAGTCTAGGGGAAAAATCCCGCATTTCACAGTAACGCATGTGGCATGTGAGCACAAGGTCCAATATGCACATTTCCCAAATGGGCACCACGGCTCTGCCCAGATGTTTGTATTTCCTCCGGAAATTCAAAATGTGCAGTGATTGGTTTAGGGCGTGTTCGTTGTCACCTCATCTAAAATTTAGAGGAGTTTAAACTAAAAAAATCTTGTCTTAAATAAAGTTTGATTACAAAACTAACTACAGAAACCCTCTTCTAATTCGCGAGATGAATTTAATGAGGGTAGGTAAGTGATCGCTAATTGATGTTTCTAGTTTTTGGGATTGTCTTGCCTTTTTTATGTGTATTTTTTCTTTTTTTATATATGTTTAGTCACTTTTAGGAGGGTTGAGGTGACTATGAGCTTTTCGGAGGTGTCTGGCTAAAAGTTTAATCACTTTTAGGAGGTTATGTTTTGATACAAATTGACTAAAATTAGACATCGAAAAGTTTAGAACATGAATCCAAACAAGGCCTCAGTAGCCTAGATTTTCGTCCTTGGTATAGCCAGGGATCTGCAACAACGTGTGGTAATTAAAGATGAAGACTGAGAATTACTCTCTATGTCCCTAAATAGATATCATTGTTGATTTTTAGACATTATGTTTGACCGTTTGTCTTATTCAAAAAAATTTATGTAAGCATTAAAATAAATATGTCATGATTAAAATATATTTAATAATAAACCAAGTTATGAAAAGATAAATAAGATTTTCAGAAAAAAATGAATTAGACGAGCGGTGAATATGCGATGTCTAAGGTCCCCTTTGAAACATAAGATTTTTACAGAAATTGTACAGAAATTTCACAAGAATCAGTTGATTGTTCACAAGAATAATACAGGAATAGGAAAAAATCCCGCATTCAAAAGGGGCCTAAAAGTCAACAGTCTAGGGGAAAAATCCCGCATTTCACAGTAACGCATGTGGCATGTGAGCACAAGGTCCAATATGCACATTTCCCAAATGGGCACCACGGCTCTGCCCAGATGTTTGTATTTCCTCCGGAAATTCAAAATGTGCAGTGATTGGTTTAGGGCGTGTTCGTTGTCACCTCATCTAAAATTTAGAGGAGTTTAAACTAAAAAAATCTTGTCTTAAATAAAGTTTGATTACAAAACTAACTACAGAAACCCTCTTCTAATTCGCGAGATGAATTTAATGAGGGTAGGTAAGTTATGATTAGACGATGGTTACTGTAGCATCACTGTAGCAAAACATAACTTAATTATGCTCATTAGTTTCGTCTCGTAAAGATACACCCATCTATAAAAATGTTTTGTCAGTAGACTTTATTTAGTACTAGATTCTTTTTGTTTAGAGCTTCTAAAATTTCGAGGCTCTAAAACAAAGAACGCACCTTAGAAGATGTGGTATATTGTGGTTTCGTGCCACGATAGGTAACCAGGATATTCATGTGCTGGCAAGCACGCACAGCACAGGAGCTGGAACACGCGGCCGCACGCTCACGACGTCTGTACTCGCCGTGCTCCGTCAAGTCTTCTCTCTGTTGCTCCACGCAAGCCATTGCAAACTCCGTATTCTCTCTCGCCGAGCAGAGCACAACAGGGGCCTCATCCCGGTGCTCACCATCCTTCTTCATCAGCCTTCTCTCTCTCTCTGGCACTCTCTTCCGCTCACCAATGCATAACACAATCCAGTGGACTCCTGGCTGGGCACCTGCGTTACTTTCTTTACCTGATGCTCCACTATCGTGGACCTTGTGCTGCAAGATTCCTCACTCTACAGCCTCCCTGCTCTCCTAACAGCCAGTCGTCCGCACTGACCCAGCGATCGGTTGCTGCGGCGTTGGGGGAGGGTGGTGGCCTGGTGGGGCGACGCGTGTCTCTGGGACTCCGGCGGATGGCCATGAGGTACGGAAGCACAGAAAGGCATTCCAATCATATAGATCTTACTTTGGGAGTCTCAAAACGACTATGACTTCGAACTATTGCTCTAGTCCAGTTTTTAATCAAAAATTAGAATGGAAGAACACAAACTCTTCATCTTAATGAAGTTTCGCATAACACCTACAACTTTTTTGCGTGGCCTCAATCTAGTCACAAACAATCAGTTGATATGCTCACATGGATTGTATAAATTCATGCCAAGAATCTCTACATTTCTCGATGAAAAAACAAAACTATCTATCCATGTTTTTTAGTATCAAAATGCTGGTTGTGGAGCATGGCAAGAAACAGAGTAGTATACCACCTACGAGTCTACTGACTGTATCTCTGGCACGTTCTCCATGTGATAATATTATAACATATATGATGAATATAAGATTGCAAAATGGCATCATTAGTACATGACGGGTTGACGTTTCACATAAAGTCTACCTGGTGGAAAATTTCAACATTCTGTATCTGTATGTGTACGTATGTGTACTCTGACACCCCAAGAAATGCCTCATATATCTCTTCACCAGAAATGAATCAAGAGACGGCCAAAGATGAAGAGAACCCAAGTTACACTTAACTAACAACTACTTTTGCCCACGAGAGCGAATATTTATTGTACAAGGCCACAGTGAGGGAATATCTGTTGGTTTAATTTCAACAAATCAGTTGTCCCTGCAACAAAGCTTCTGTCGAAGATATGAGCACCCAGTACCCTCAAGAATCAACAAGGCCGAGTATTCCAGTTATGAGTAGTCGGATGGCTTCAATTAGGCCCGGGTGGAGCAGACTCGAGGTCGGTTGGGTCACTCGGCCCAAAATAAAAGATGGCTTACTTGTACTACAAGACAATTTGTATCGTAGCCGACTAGGTTTCTCTTCATGTAACCCTGCACCCCCCATACATATAAGGCGGGCAGGGATCCTCTCATAATAATGAACACAATATACTACACCAGCACTGAACGTAGGGTATTACGCATATTGCGGACCGAACCAGGATAATCCTTAGCGTCCTTAGCGTCAGTGTTACCATCGTGTTCTTAGTTTTTTTGCACCTACAGCCTAAAACCTCGACGGTGACGCGTCAGGGAGGTGTGCGGGAAATCCTCCGTCGAGCGCGATGGATAAATCTACAACAACTCTGCTTCGGTTCTGTCACCGCGTCGATCAAGCAGCGGCTTGCTCGGCGAGATCTTCATCTAGTACGAGGCTTTTGCGGTGACGTCAACTGCATCACGGCGCAGGCAGTTTCGTCATGCGCATCGACATCCAGAACCCGCCGACTAGTCGGCGACTCGGCAGATCGTCACTTCAATACAACAGTCGCGCAGCGCTTCAAGACAACCTCGTTGCCGATCTACATGATAATCCTTGGCGTCAGTGTTACCATCGTGTTCTTGGTTCCTTTGCACCTACACAAATAACTATCGAAGCCTAAAACAGTGGCGCGCTAGGAAGGGGGTGTGCGGGAATCCTCCGTCGAGCATGATGGATAAATCTACAACACTCTGCTTCGGTTCTGTCACCGCGTCGATCAAGCAGCGGCTTGCTCGGCGAGATCTTCATCTAGTACGAGGCTTTTGCGGCGACGTCAACTGCATCACGGCGCAGGCAGTTTCGTCATGCGCATCGACATCCAGAACCCGCCGACTAGTCGGCGACTCGGCAGATCGTCACTTCAATACAACAGTCGCGCAGCGCTTCAAGACAACCTCGTTGCCGATCTACATCGAGACCACTCGGCGTATGGCGATACAGAGATTGCGACGTCCCTAGCATCAAGTCCCGAGGCCAAACCTCGTTCATCTCCATCGAAGCAAAAGGCACAGGCGGCTCGTGTTCCATCAACTTGATCTTGCCGCAACGGCTCATTAGAAACTCGACGAATCTGCATGCAAGGCAAGGCAGAGTTTGAGTTAAGGACGGAACCAAAAGTTTCCTAAACTGAACTGCTTCAAGTTCCAAGGCGATGCGGTATCTTGCTACTCCAAATTGGCTACGCCAACACACGACTTCCTAACAGGGAAAGCCCTTTCCTTTTGTATTCCATCTTTCCTTATTTTATTCCTAATCAGGCGCTGTTTGTTTTTATTGGGGGCTAAAGTTTTGCTCCTAAAGTTTTGCTTCTAAAATTTTGGAGCTAAACTTTAGGTCCTTAAATTTTAGCCTATGGGGTGTTCGTTTCTATAGGCCAAAGATTATTATTTTTCTTTAAAATAACTCAAATATTTCCAAATCTATGCAACACCATGCAAATATATGAAAATTCATACAAATCAAACATTACCGGCCACAATTCAAAGTTAAATTACAATGCATGTGAGTTTTAGCCCGTTTTAGGGACTCTTTCGGGGCTAAAGTTTTGCTCCATTTTTTGCCCATTTTGCTCTTTAGGCCTAAAGTTTTTGCCCCCGTTCGGTGACCCATAAGCTAAAGTTTTAACCATTTACTTTTTTTGCCAATTTAGCCTTGAAACGAACAGGGCCTCAATCTACACTTTAGATTATGCCCTCACGTGATGTGTTTTTGGCATGTACTGATCGCATGGAACGCGGGGGTTTGTTTGAGTTCGACTTGAACTTCAACCCGGCTACGCGCAAAAAGAAAAAGGCCATGGCTTCTCCGTAGCTTCAACTGGTCGCGCAACCTCGATGGTCGAGTCGGCCTCAGCTCGTCAACAATCTACTCGGCTTACGTTCGTCGATCACTCGGCGGCTGCTCTACCATGCTGCTGACCACAAGGGCAGACGACGGCCCTCTCCTGGTCACTTGGGTGTGCTGCAGTGACCACTCGGCGATGGCTTCTTCTCGACCACGGCGGCCACGGCAACGATGTGCTTGTACGGTGGCGTCTACTCGGCACCACCAGCCACGACGGCAACGGAGCGATGTCAGCGTACGGCGGCGAATCTCGGCCACGTTAACTACGTACT
>LAPY01000362.1:145998-157228 GCA_000970635.1 Eragrostis tef | reverse complement strand
GCGGGGGATCTGGCCAGCGTGGCGGGGCGGCCGGGTTGGGCTTGGCCCAGCCCATCTTCCCTTTTTTTTTATTTCCTGCCATGGCTAGGTCGCTTGGCCCGCCACCGTAGGCCTTAAACGCTCGTCACTGTAGGGGCTAATTGTACTAGTGAACATCGAATGGCAAGGCAACGCGAAGACATTCGGTCAGGCCCCTGGAACGCCGTGGAGTTTGGCGGTATCACGGAGATGCGGTCGTACAAGGACGGCCGCGTGTATCAGCGCAAATAGCTGCAAAGCCTACAACGAGACGATGAATTTTATTGGAGGTATGATTGGGACATGAGGATTTTTTTTTTCTCAATATCGTATGGCATCAATGCGTTCTGGGTTCAATTCCTCTGCACACGTATGCAACTATGGTACAAAACAAGTAGATAAGGCCGTTGCCATTTAACTTAAAGTGCACTTTGTCCAAAACAGTGACAAAGCTAGAATAGAACTTATCTTGGTGTGATGTACTACCTTCATTCTTAAATTGATGTTGTCGTTGACTTTTTGAGTTACGTTTGACCATTTGTCTTATTAAAAAAAGTTTAAAATTTATCAAATATTTTGTTATGATTTGTTTTATCACTAAAGAAATTTAAAATATGGCTTACAATTTTGCATATTTGAGCTAATATTTTGAATAAGACGAATGGTCAAACATAACTAAAAAAGTCAACGACAACGTCAATTTAAAAATGGAGGGAGTAGTAGATAATTTTAACTTGAGAGATACATTTGTGGTCCAAACATGCTCATTAGTAGCGAGATTTTGCTTTACCACAGTTCGTGGTCCAAACATCTGACCATAGAATTCGTTTTTTAATATTTTCTTTGGTTGCTGGAAAGTGGATGCTAAATATATGTTCAACTGTTTCTGCCAGCGGCAGCGGCATGAACTGGCTGATTAGCAATCATGTGAGACGTACGACTAACATCGTGGTTATTACCAATGAATATAAGCTCTTAATTCCCCCCCTTCCTTTTGGATTGCATGAGTTTCATCAGGTTCTTTCGGTTGGATTGTTTGATTTATAATACTCATATATACGTTTTGCAGGCTAGGTGACGATGCTTGAGGTTAGCTAGGCGACTATGAAAAGGTGAGCACACTTTCCTGATCCTTTATGATTCTTGCACCACATGATATGCGCCCATAAGCCAGCACTGTGGTAGACAATATTTGAATCATAAGCCAGAACGATAAATACCTCCTAATATGTTCAGCCAATATTTCTTAAAAAAAATCCTAATATGTTGTATGGATAGAATGTTTTTATAACATATGAAACTGGATCAGAATCGAGTACTTTGAGCTTAAATCTTTGAACAGGCCCATCAATTTCAAGCATCTCAATGAGTATAGTTAATTTAAAGAGTTACTACCCCTAAAAAATTAAGGAGTTACTTCTGGTCTTAAAATTTTCATTTTGGGGATAATTATTTGGTTGCTCCATAGTTTGTAAACCCAATTTGGAAACTCTGCACATCATATACAATTGTGATTCCTTTGGTTTTGTGTCCCTTTTTTATGCTTCCTTCAGATACAATGCACTATACATAATACAACTTTGTTCCAATACAATTATACATCTAAATCTTCAACAAATCATTCAATCTATACAAATATGGCAATTTTAATTTGAGATATAAACAAAACACAACTTAGCAGATCTGTCCAACCAAAAGTCAACTTGAAGATACGAAAGCTTGCAAAGTATAGCAGATAAAATATTGGTAGGTGCAAAATATTACACAACAAAGTTCTAAATATTAGACCTATAGGATGCCAATACGTTCAAAATCAAAGTTTTGCATGTACTTACAATACCCTGCTAAAGAACTTAAAAAACTTTTTCATATTGTACAAATATAAAAAACTAGCCGCGTAAATGCACAGGCCGCAATACTAGTTTATAGAATATAAAATGTTCAATGAACTTTTTTTTGAACGGAAGCCGGCACGAGATTGTGCCGTTTCATTGATTATAGGGGAAGAGTTTACATCAGAAGCCTTAAGGCTTCACTATACAGGAGCTCACAGCTCAAAAGACGCAATACTGAGATTAATAAAGAAAAAGTCAGTCGCTAAGAAGCTGTCCTAGGTGTTTGGCGCCCGCAAGGCACCATATCCTTGCTTCTTCTCTAATTTTTGCTAGTAACGACGTCGCCGGGAGCTCTTTGTGTTGGAAGATACGTGCATTTCTCTCATTCCAAATCTCCCAGCTGACGAGAAGGATCAGCGAGCGTAGGCCTTTCCGTGGGACGTTCGGCGATGCCGAAAGCGTCATCCACCATTGTTGCACTGTGTCTGAGTGTGGCCAGTTTGCCGGGTCTATCTCACTGGTGTTCGCCCATTGCGAAACACCCTTCCAGATTCGTTTTGTGTAACGACAGTCCGCTAGCATGTGGTGCGCCGTCTCCAGTGTGTGTCTGCACAATGGGCAATATCTGTTATTTTGCCAGCCTCTTGTTTGTAGTCTGTCCGCCGTCCATACTCAGTTTTGTATCACTAGCCAAGCAAAGGTTTTGCACTTTTGCGGCGCCCAGGCCTGCCATACCACCTTGTCATATATCGCCCGCGAAGATCCAATGAATTGAGCTCTATACGCCGAGGCAGCTTGATACTGTCCAGAGGCGTTCAGTTTCCAAGTGATATCATCATCTCTATTTTCGTCCAGCTGAATGCCTTGCACCAGGTTCCATAGATGAACCAGTTGCTCGATGTGTTGTACCGTCATGTTCCCCTGGAGGTTAAGGTCTCTGATCCATGCATTCTGATGAAGTGCATCTTTGACTTTTCTTTGTTTCTTTTTTGAGATGGCATATATTTTTGGGGCAATGTCCTTTGGTCTGCACCCGCCGATCCAAGCCGATGACCAGAAGTCTGTCTTGGTTCCTTTTCCCAAGGCAATGGAAGTGGATGCCGCAAATAGAAGCCTGTCAGTCTCATCACAAGGATTACCCATTCCAACCCAAGCCTTGTCTTCTGATTTCCATTCATGCCATAACCATCGTAGCCGCAGCGCTCGAGCAAACTTCTCCATATTTAGAATCCCCAGTCCTCCTAGGTCTTTTGGCATGCAGGTTCTTGTCCAGTTGACTTTGCATTTTGCACCCGTGAGGTTGTCTCCATTGGCCCACATGAATTTCTTCCTATGGCGATCTACTTCTTCCAATACTTCTTTTGGCACCTTCATTGCGGTAAGAAAGTAGACCGGCTGCGACGTCATTACAGATTTGACCAGAGCAGCACGTCCGGCAATTCCTGCATTCTTCCCTCTCCAGACCATCATCCTACCAATCGCCTTGTCTGCTAGCGGTTGGTAGTCCACTTTCCGCAGTCGCCGAACCGAGAGTGGTAGGCCAAGGTACTTGAGCGGGAAATTTGTGCGCACAGCAGCCACCCCCTCTAATGCTTCTTCCAAATCGATATTTTCGCATCTGATTGGCACCACCATTGATTTTTGAAAGTTAGTTTGTAATCCAGATGCTTCCCCGAAGTGTTCTAGTATGGCTGCTAAGTTGGATACATCGTCCTTTGTTGGGTTTACAAAAACAGCCGCATCATCGGCGTACATTGACGTACGAAGGCGTATGTGTCTCCCTCTTAACCTGGAAAGAAGGCCCTGATCTGTTGCAATATCTAACAACTTCTGCAGCGGGTCAATAGCCAGGATGAAGAGCAGAGGGGAGAGTGGATCTCCCTGTCGCAGACCTCTGCCATGGCGTATTTCTTCGCTTGGTACCCCGTTAAGTAGTATCCTAGATGTGGATGTAGACAGAATGGCTGAGACCCAGTTCCTCCATCTTTGTGGAAAGCCGCAATGTTGCATAAGTGTTAATAGATAGTCCCAGCGCACAGAGTCAAACGCTTTGGAAATGTCGAGCTTGAAGAAAAGGGTCGGAGTCTTGTTCCTGTGGAAACGGCGAGCAAGGCTGCGAACATACATGAAGTTGTCGTGGATACTTCTCCCTCTAATGAATGCACTTTGACTTGTTGAGATTATGTTGTTGATGCGTGGGGCGAGTCTGAGAGCCATCACTTTGGTGATGATCTTGGCCACAGCATGTATCAAACTTATTGGTCGAAAGTCAGATACCTTATCTGCTCCATCCTTCTTTGGGATCAGGACAACATTGGCTGAGTTAAGAAATCTCATGTTAATGCAACGTTGGTCGTATAAAGCTTGTATAACAGCCATGAGGTCTTGTTTTATTATTCCCCAACAGGACTTGAAAAAATTCATTGTGAAACCATCCGGCCCTGGGGCTTTATCCGACGGCATTTGATTTATGGCACGGTGCACCTCCTCTTCTGTAAACGGATCGTCCAAAGCCGATAGATCAGTTGGTTGGATGTCCATGGTTGTCCAATTGATGTCCCTAGTACGTGGCTGGGGTTGCCTCATCACACTACTGAAATGATCATGTATGACTTCTTCCTTTTCTTCATGGAGGACTGCCCAACCATTCCCTTTTTGCAACCGTTGAATGTGGTTCTTCCTTTTTCGTGCATTCATTCGTAGATGGAAAAATTTTGTGTTAGCGTCCCCTTCTTTAACATTTGAGATTCGAGATGCCTGTCTTTTCCTCGACCTTTCAATGACTGAAAGTCCCATCACTCTTCTCTTGAGGTTGGCTCGTAGATTGAATTCTTCCTGTGTGAGTTCTCTATTTTCCTGCGCTATGTCGAGCTGCAGGATGACATCCATTGCCATGTGTAGTTTCAGCTTTGTTTCAGACAGTATTGTCCGGCTCCACTGTCGTAGTTGTTTGGCCGTAGTTATCAGTTTTTGACCGAGGCGGCGCATCGGTTCAGTTTGGGTGTTGTTTTGCTGCCATCCCTCCTTTACCATGTTCAATAAACTTGGTGCATGCATCCCGGCTCCTTCGGCAGCACGGTCGTGTCCAGCACATACTTCTCGGCCATCGCAGCAGACGTACGTACGTATGTCAATGATGATTGGCAAGGGAGAGAATCAGCGAAACTGATCAGAGTTACTGGGTTTGTCGTGTTACCTTGTACAGGGCTTGGCTTTTGAGCAGATGCTTGTTGCTGCTGTCGTTGTTGTTGCTGTGGCCGTTGGGCACGCTGCCGCCGCCGGTCGCCATGGCTCGGTAACTGCCCCCTCTCCCTGCTCTGTTTATTTGAAGCGCCTGCAGGATTCTTGTTCCTAGCCCTACGTACCAACACTTGCTTGCTTGGAACGGGAAGGTTGAGGCCAGGAGCACGACGAGCTGAGCTAGGTTCCCTACGTACTACTCCCTCCTTCCCCAATTAGTTGTCGTTCTGCCACAGCAGGGCGAAGGGGAAGGATGTGACGAAATTACCAAAATGCCCTTACCAAATCGGACACGGGACCGGGAAGATCGAGCGGCGCCGCTCGCCCCCGCCGTCGGGCCTGCCATGAACCTCAGCGATCAGCATTGTCGTTCTGCACTTCGTCGCGCCTACTGCTCCCGCCCCCACCCCCGAGGTCCTTTTTTTTTTTCGAATCCGTTGTCCTCGTCATTGAATCGGACAGAGGACCGGGAGGGATCGAGGCTCGAACGGCATTCGCGCAGCTCGCCGCGCCCTCCGTCGAGTCGCCACAGTTGCCAGGACCGCCGCACGAGCTGCTGCCTTTGACCCCTTCGGCTTCGACGATTTGTACGCCGACGAGGCCGCGCCGCGGGCGCTGCCGCTGCGTGCCCACGAGGACGAGGGCCAGCACATCTAGTGGGAGCTCGCGCGCTCGTCAAGGATGCCCGGCCCGAGGACGTGCTCTTCTTCCACTACTGCAGGCACAGCACGTGGCTGCCGGTAGCCATGGAGTTCTGCTGGTGAGAGAAAGGCGTCTGTGTGTGTGTGTGGAGGAGTGGAGAAGATGAGGTGGGATTTTTCTTTTCTTTTTTTTTCAGATAAGGTAGGACGCTGCCAGACGCTGCCTCTGTTTTGTGCCAGAGCGACATCCTTTCGGGGAAATTTTTTTTATGGCCAGAGCGACATGCTTTGCGGGACGGAGGTAGTAGTATCATAATCATAATAAGTTTATTATAGTTCCTCCCGGCGGGCCCTCCAGCCTACTGTTCAAAAATCACTGTTACTCTGTAGCGAATGCTTGGTGCCGTTCGATTACCTCAGCATAGTCTTCATCCAGCCGTTCGTTTGCGCTGATGTTCCTGCGTCCCACCCACACCCTTCGCGAGGCATCGATCCCTTCCCGAATCTTCCTCGGTCGCTCTACTCGCTCCTGTCCGCTCCCCCACCGCCTCCTCCTCCTCCATTCTCCGTGCGGCGGCGGCGGCAGCACCTCGGCGTAGATGGTCCCGCGCCACTTCCTCCTCTAACCGCGGTACCTAGGCAAAAAGACTTCCTCGCCTGCTCCTCTCCGCTCCCCCACCGACGCCGTCTCCGTGCTCCATGCGACGGCGGCTTGGTGCAGATGGATCCAACTGTGGTACCTAGACGAGAAGAGAGAATCCTCCTCGCACAGCTCTGACTTAAGAACATAGATGTTATTCTTGCTTTAATTTGAGATCCTTGACCATGGCCTCTATCCTGATACTTCATATTTTCCGTTCCAGCTTGATAGCCCAATATAAATCTTGCGAGAATTGTTTACTTATTCTATATTGACAAAGATAGGTGATATGTATCAGTTAGCGAAGTTATCTCCCGTTTTTTCTGTGCAGGAACAAACATCACTCATGCGCCGAAGTTTCTTCAATCCCTGGATGATTTAAGTGTTCTACCAGTTGTGGATGACAAAGTGAAGGAGAACTGAGATTGTTAGAATCGCCCTTCCATGTACATTTTCTACCAAGTTCTCGGGAGAATCTTTCAATACAGGGTAAAGATTTTGATGCATGATATGTTCAAAATTACATCATCGTAATTTCTGGTTTGACATCCCAATATGAATCTAGCAATGTATGACATGCCTATCCGTTGTTATCAACCTGTTTACTTAGGTTCTATCTCAGGTGGAAGTTTAGAGCTGTAATCATACATAAATTTCCTTCGCTTAATTTAGGTCGTAACTGGAGTTGACATAATCTGATTTCTATCTTTCTCTTTTATGTGGGTGGCTCTTGGGAGTTACCTAATTGATTTATGAGGAGAATCTTGGTTACTCATTGGCATTCTTGATGTTCTCTTCTCAAAATAATCTAAAATAAAAAGGTGAAAAATATTCTGAACTGACTACTATAATTTTTGCCGTGACACCTTTTTATGCGAGTTAAAAATGCACATACTGGACCAGTTTTTTAGCTGTATCAGTTTTTCCGGTTGCTAAGTAAACTCCTAGATGTCTTTCCCATCTCAAAATAAGTTAGAAACCACCATTGCCAACAATATTTTCATGGAAGCTGCATCCGATGCGATGATTGCTGTTTTGTAGAATAAACAATGTTTGGATACAGTTTGTACTTTTATAGGACCAGTCGTTGCTACAACATGGCTTCCTACTGAAAAAAGAAAATTGCCTTCCCTTCAACTTTTAGGTCCTCTTTTGATGGCATGTTACGAAAATCTACTCGCAGATAGGAAGCCCAATGAAACTCAAGCTGAGCGTTCATGTCGAATTACATACATGTACATTCACATGAAGTTGTGCTTCCATCTCAAATGATTGCTTAGTTGTGTTTAATAGTTATATCATGCATGTCACAGAGCTATAACTATGTCTAGCTCAACCACCAACCCTTATTCAACACAACATCGGCCCTCTCAGTTACTATACGAAGGGGAATAATAGAACCACCTGTTTTTCTGCTATCCTCTAACGTCTCAAATCTGCCTACTTCGTATTTGTTTTTCTGAATAGTTAAATTGAACCTCTTTCTGTCAAATTTTAACTGACAATACAATTTCCAATCAGTTGTTATTGAAGCGCACAGGACAAGGACACCATCATGGAGCTCTTTCCAAGTGCCAGGTAAGGATTTGACTGTTCCGACACAAGTTGTGCGATAAAACAAACGCCTATAATAGATCTAATATAGTTGACATTGCATTTACCCGTGACTTTCTGCAACCAATTCGTTGTGCTCATATATATTACTGGACAGTCCATCATATGCCAACTTAGGGTTTAGGGTTGTCTCCAACCACACGATGCCTCGCCGGCGAGCTCCCTTCACGCTGTCCTCCTCCCTGCAGCCATAAGGGCCCATCTTCTCACTGCCAGCAGGAACAGACACGTGCTGTCCATTTGAGATTTCCAGTTTGAACTTATTTGAGGCAGCCGCATGGCTTGCACAGAAAATATGGGCTATGTGTAATGCAGAAAGAATCATGTTGGGTATTCATTGATTTTGTCCATTCGTTCACCGCTAGATTACCACCTATGTCTGCAACTCACCAGTTGATTACACGCTAATTTCTGGCATCCTGATTTAGTTGCAGTGAATGTGTTCGACGGATTGCTCCTTAGAAAATACCCGAGATTTTATAGAAATTGATTTTGCTGATGATGGTATGTGATTTTTTTATGACAATGTCATCTTGGATTTTTGACCTGCTTTGTTACCTCTGCAGTTGGATTTTGCCCTTCCCTAGATGAATGCACAGCTTCCATGAAGCCTACAGAGATTGTCATGTCCTACTCCCCGTAAGGTTCTTCCGTGGCTTGCCTTATTACTTTCAGGACAATCCTATGTGCTTCAAAATGTTTCATGTCTATATAAATGCACAATATCCTTAATAGCTTTGATCCTCCTTCAGGAACTGCAACCTCGAGTGGCATTCATAAATGTAAGTGAGGTTCTGTTATGTCTTTTGTTCTGTATTTATTTTTTGCATTTGTATTTCTTCATAAATACAACCTACACTCATGCTGTCTTGTGCCCTTGCATCTAGCCTTACACACCCTAATACTCAACTGTTATCAAGTGACCCATAATTTTATATTCTTTTGTGCACTGCTGTATGCAAAAATAAAACCGACTATGTGTTGCAGACCATTTTATTTTTTCATTTCAGGACAAACTAAACCATATACAGACCAAATAAATAGATCTTGCACTAATCTCTCCATACAATTAAGACAGTCTATGTTAACATGCATTGGCCGGGCCATTAGATCTAAGTTCGTATAATAAGCATGTATTTATTCTTCTATGCAGATGCGCAGCTTGCTGCTCACCAGTTTTATTCCTCTAACACGTCACCTGAAGGCTGTAGTTTTACATCCTATGCATGCAACTATTACCATCTTTTACCTAATGTACAGCTCAGGCAAAAAAGCATCCTATGATTATGCCTATCTTTCCCTGTCTTGGTGTGATGTTCCATACCACTGTTGCAATCCCCGTAGTAAATATAGTCTTGGCTTGCTGTCCTGTCCATTCTGGCCATGATATACCATTGTAGTGTTAGGCTCTGATTTTAGTTGCATTTGTTGATGATACATTCTTACGCTCTAATGGAGCTTTTTCATACCGTTGCTACTATGCTTTATTAAACAATGATGTGCACTCCACATTTGCATTTGAAGTTCAGTAAGTTTTTCCATATACCCTGTTCAGACAATGATTCCTTGCCATTATTTTCGTGTAGGCATATGGTACCCAGATAAGCATTTCTTGGATTTTGCTATTCTTATCAAGGTAGACTTACTTTCGGTCATAGAACAAGCTGTGGATGAATATAGTTTATTTTCGTATTTTTCATGTTGTCTACACATCCTCAGCTCCTTCTTGTATTCAACCACGCATGGTGATTCTTATGATTGGCGGTCCCATATTTTGTAATCTGTTACAGAATGTAATGTGTGATGAATGTTTACAGCCGAGAGTACAAGCTGTTCTTAATCAACTTCTTTCTTTTGTTGTAAACAAAGCTTCAGTATAGAAACCTCCTACTACTCTCAACCATATTATTTCCTCATTCATGTTGTAAACATACTCAGCTCTGTATGTTAAGCTTAAAGCATGCTGATTGATTTGAATGGCAGTCCGGTGTTCTGTAAGCTGTTCTAGGCGACTTCCAGCCATTTAATGTGATGAATGTTAGCAGCTTGAAGTACGAGACAGTATTAGCAACCTTTTTTTTCTTTGTAATTCCAAGCTTCATACATGAGTTTAAGTGAATGAAAATGTTTGTCATCCTGGTACGTAGTGCAAATTAAGCGAGACTTTGCACTACCTTACCATGTATAACATGAGTTTCAACCTTTAATTGATGCTAACTCCATTTGGCCCCGCGGCAGCTTGCCGCGGGGTAATCATCTAGTTTATATAGGCTTTCAGTTACGGAGTTACACAATTTTTTTCTTTCAAGCATGTGCTACACGATTAGATGATTCCAGACTCTACTACTTTTTTACATACAAGAGTACTCTGGAGACTATCACTATGTAAATTAGGTCATATGTTTTAGGTGACGGGCCACAAATACCCGCCACCTATTTAACCTCTCCTATGAGAGGTTCTTACGTAGTGTGTTACAGGATATGGTTGTTAGCAATATGATCATAACTGATTGTTACCGAATGCAGTAAATCTTGCATATTACACGCAAAGGTAGAGTACTTTAGACAAGAAAGGATGGCGGCCTAATTACCCTCATAGCTAGCACGATAAGTTCATACCTAATAGAGCTTTTATTCGATATGTTCAAAACACATGATGATTGATGACAAATGGTAGCACGAGCAAATTGGGTCCTTCTGTGATTTGGAACAAAAGCTAGCTTACTGATATCAAAAAAGAGAGGACAAAAATAGTTTCTGGAAAAACTTGTCTCATCTATGCATTTCATTAATTCTCGTTGTTTGTTTTGTCATAGAGAAGTATGCAACAATAGAGGTACCACAATAAGATAAGTAAGAAGGGACAAGGTCGTATGGACTTACAAGTGATTCTCTTGCAGCATCACTTATTGTAGCATTTCCTGCTGGTATGGCATGCTTTGAAGGCTTCCACTGATCGAGCCTTTCTTCTCCATCGACTTCGTCGTCTTCACTAAGGTTAGCGAAATAGGATGTGGACACTTATTGTAGTAGTAGAAGACATGTTACCCACATATTCGTGCAATTGCACAACATAGCTTCAAGTACTACGACAAATGCCTCTTGTATCGCGACGGAGCCCAAAATCACGTAGCGGCAGATGTGAAAGATGCCTGTTGCTACAGTGTCTGCGGGACACTGTGCAAACGGTCCACCGCTACAGAAGTTTTGTAGCGGCAGTCTATATTACGACCCGCCGCAAC